>JADBJO010002910.1:26321-33821 GCA_016801955.1 Conus betulinus | reverse complement strand
ATTTTATTTACTGATGGGACATTGAATAAGCACATCATTGCTTGTGTGTGTGTGTGTGTGTGTGTGTGTGTGTGTGTGTGTGTGTGTGTGTGTGTGTGTGTGTGTGTGGGGGGGGGGGGCGTGGGGGGGCGCGTACGTGTGTGCGTGGTGTGTGTGCGTGCGTATGTGTGTGTGTATGTGTGTGTGTGTGTGTGTGTGTGTGTGTGTGTGTGTGTGTGTGTGTGTGTGTGTGTGTGTGTGTTCGAATTATTTCTGGTGGTGATGGTGACGGTGTAAGTATTTCCTTCTGTCTTTGACAGAGGAAGATGGATGAAGCGAGGGTAGATAATAATCATACAAATTATCTCCCTTTCTTCTGCCCGTTTTCCTTGTGTCGCTATCATCTGAGCTGACCAAGGGGGGACGACTGGTAGCGAGGACAGGTAATAAGGAGCATGAGTTATCATCTCTTTTTGTCAGTGTGGCCGTTTTTTCTTTTTGTGTCAGTGTTGGTCTTAACAAAAACACACAAGTTCGTGGCGTGTGTGTGCATGTGTGTGTGTGTGTGTGTGTGTGTGTGTGTGTGTGTGTGTGTGTGTGTGTGTGCGCGCGCGCGCGCGTGTGGGCATGCGCGCGTGCAGCATCTGTTTGTCTCCCCCCATATACCTGGTCCCGTTTTTCTTGAGTCTGTCTTTTGTATTGACGTGGTACACTGTGAACGTTGTCTTCTTATTCTGATGTTTTATGCATGTGTCTAGGAAGAAAAAGAGGATGGTGGAGGGAAGGGTGAGGATACGGGAGGTGAAGCGGGGGGGCGGGTAGAGGTTATGTCACATAGTGTTTTTTTTTTTTTTTTCGTTGCTCTTCGCTCTCCTGTCTTGAACTGATGGGAGTGAAAATGCCTATGGCTCTCTCTACCAATCACGCGCGCATGTTGTGTTTGTTTCGGCTTTAGTCGTTGACTCATTCTTGACGAAGACAGACCACTGTAGCCAGGGTAGATAATAAAGTGTTTCAAGAATTATCTCTCTTTCTACGGGCAGTTGGTCTTCTAGTCGGTGTCGTCTGAGCAGAGACAGCTCGTGGAGTCTGTTATGCCTTTGTGTTAGGCGGGGCTCTGCGTCTCTTGCGCCGTGTGCCAACATTCGCAGGTGTATGGAGTAATTTACAGTGGTGTCCACGATGGGGTTCCCTGTGTATCTATGATTGACACAATAACATCACTCATCAGACAGTTCGCCAGTCCACAGATCAAGAAGCAAGATCGATGTCCATCCACTTCAAAGAGAGAACAGAATGAAGTGAAAGGGGAGATAAGAGCACAGAAGGGGAGAGAGGACGTGTCGTACAACATTCTCTCCCCTTACTTGCTCTTCCCTCCCCTGTTTTTCTGCACGTCATCGCACAGACGCAGAAGGTAAGGGCAGACAACCAGGGGACCACCATGTCATTAGTATGGTTGGTATGGTGTGTGTGTGTGTGTATGTGTGTGTGTGTGTGTGTGTGTGTGTGTGTGTGTGTGTGTTTCGCACGCGCATTTCTCGTTATTATTACCGGCGATATCTCTGTATCTGTAACCAAGGAAGACGGCTGTAAAGATGTAGATAATAGGAATCTTTGATGTATTATCTCCCTTTCTATGGCCAGTTTTTTGGGTCAGTCGACGACTTTCGATCCATGTGTGTGTGTGTGTGTGTGTGTGTGTGTGTGTGTGTGTGTGTGTGTGTGTGTGTGTGTGTGTGTGTTCGCACGCGCATTTCTCGTTGTTATTACCAGCGGTATCTCTGTATCTGTGACCAAGAAGACGGCTGTAAAGATGCAGATAATAGAAATCTTTGATGTATTATCTCCCTTTCAATGGCCAGTTTTCTGGGGTCAGTCGACGACTTTCGACCCATGTGTGTCAAGTCAAGTCAAGTCAAGTCAAGTCAAGTCAAAATTTATTTACTGATGGGACATTGAATAAGCACATCATTGCTTGTGTGTGTGTGTGTGGGGGGGGGGGGGGGTGGGGGGGGGTGTAGGGGGGGGGGAGGGGGGGCGTGTACGCGTGTGTGTGTGTGTGTGTGTGTGCGTGCGTATGTGTGTGTGTATGTGTGTGTGTGTGTGTGTGTGTGTGTGTGTGTGTGTGTGTGTGTGTGTGTGTGTGTGTTCGAATTATTTCTGGTGGTGATGGGTGACGGTGTAAGTATTTCCTTCTGTCTTTGACAGAGGAAGATGGATGAAGCGAGGGTAGATAATAATCATACAAATTATCTCCCTTTTCTTCCGCCCGTTTTCCTTGTGTCGCTATCATCTGAGCTGACCAAGGGGGACGACTGGTAGCGAGGACAGGTAATAAGGAGCATGAGTTATCATCTCTTTTTGTCAGTGTGGCCGTTTTTTCTTTGTGTCAGTGTTGGTCTTAACAAAAACAACAAGTTCGTGGCGTGTGTGTGTGTGTGTGTGTGTGTGTGTGTGTGTGTGTGTGTGTGTGTGTGTGTGTGTGTGTGTGTGTGTGTGTGTGTGCGTGCAGACATGCGCGCGTGCAGCATCTGTTTGTCTCCCCCTGTACGTGGTCCCGTTTTTCTGAGTCTGTCTTTCGTTTTGACGTGGTACACTGTGAACGTTGTCTTCTTATTCTAGTGTTTTGTGCATGTGTCTAGGAAGAAAAAGAGGATGGTGGGGGGAAGGGTGAGGGTGGGGTACGGGAGGGAGGAGGAGAAGCGGGGGGCCGAACAGTACGGTGTGGGTAGAGGTTATTTCATATAGTTTTTTTTTTTTTCTTTGTTCTTCGCTCTCCTGTCTTGAACTGATGGGAGTGAAAATGCCCATGGCTCTCTCTACCAATCACGCGCGCATGTTGTGTTTATTTTGGCTTTAGTCGTTGACTCCATCGTGACGAAGACAGACCACCGTAGCCAGGGTAGATAATAAAGTGTTTCAAGAATTATCTCTCTTTCTACGGGCAGTTGGTCTTCCAGTCGGTGTCGTCTGAGCAGAGACAGCTCGTGGAGTCTGTCATGCCTTTGTGTTGGGCGTGGCTCTGCGTCTCTTGCGCCGTGTGCCAACATCCGCAGGTGTATGAGTAATTTTTACAGTGGTGTCCACGATGGGGTTCCCTGTGTATCTATGTTTGACACAATAACATCACCCATCAGACAGTTCGCCAGTCCACAGATCAAGAAGCAAGATCGACGTCCATCCACTTCAAAGAGTGAACAGAATGAAGTGAAAGGGGAGATAAGAGCACAGAAGGGGAGAGAGGACGTGTCGTACAAACATTCTCTCCCCTTACTTGCTCTTCCCTCCCCTGTTTTTCTGCACGTCATCCCACAGACGCAGAAGGTAAGGACAGACAACCAGGGGACCACCATGTCATTAGTATGGTTGGTAAGCGCACTCTCTTCTGTCTCCTTTCCTCGGTTCACAGTGCGGAGACCCCGGCCATCTGCATGAACTGTAAGGCTCCCGAAGGTCTCTGGGTGACCTGACCCTCGAGCACTACACCATCAATTCACGGCTGAATCGTGAGTAATGGATAGAGACAGGTACAGCCGTATCGTGTTCACAATGTTTGTTGTTTCTGAAAAGGGCTACTCTACCTTTTTTTTTTTCCCAACACGTGATGGAGAGGAGGAAGAAGGGACGACCCCAAAACAGCTGGAGAAGAGACGTGGGAGGTAGAGCCGAGGAGGAAGGAAACCAGTTGAACAGAAGCGGCAAGGACAACCCAGAGTCGACCATGCTGGGGAAATGTCTTTGATGATTAGGCTTCTTTGCGGGGGCGACAGGCCACCATAGTTAAACTACAATCTGTTTATCCAGTTCTGAGCGCTGTGAGCGATATCACGATATACATCCCTTCCCTTTAGCCACCCTCTCCTTTCTCTGCTTCCTTCCTCGCACCAAGGAAGATGGCCGTAACTAGGGTAGATAATAGATTTTGATAGATTAACTCCCTTTATATGGCCCTTTTACTCCAGTAGCTGCCGTCAACACACACACACACACACACACACACACACACACACCACACACACACACACACACACACACCAGAGAGAACACACAGAGACACAGAGAGAGAGAGAGAGAGAGAGAGAGAGAGAGAGAGAGAGAGATGATGATGATGATGATGATGATGATATCTTTATTTCCAAGGGTAACAGATAAGCAAACACATGCTTTTTTTCATCCGGCCCTTGCCCCGTTAAGGGACTAAGTATGACTAGCGACTAAGACTTACAAAACATTTAACAAACACACATATCTTCATAACATTAAAAATTTCATCCATTATAGGTAAGGCGTAGATGACTTTAAAAGGTGCGTGTGCGTGCGTGCGCGCGCGGCGCGCGCGCGCGAGTGTGTGTGTGTGTGTGTGTGTGTGTGTGTGTGTGGTGTGTGTGTGTGTGTGTGTGTGTGTGTGTGTGTGTGTGTGTGTGTGTTATTGTTGTTGTGTGACATTATTATACGGTTTGGGATAACAATTGTTGTTGTACAGTCAAGATATGTGGAGTTGTGGATGTGGATGTGTGTTGTTCAGAATTATACTCTTATTGTTTGCACAGATCTGTTGTCGTTAAAACCGGCGGGGGACGTACAATTGTAATACATAGCTATTACAGTACAGTTTGCATGCATAATGACATAGCATGGATGCAGGATTATTTTGAGCGAGGATGTGTCGCTGCTTGTTGTTGAATAGTGTCGATGTGGGGTTTTCTGTAGGTCTGTGCTGTTTTAGTATCATTATATGCAGCTTTTTATCCAGTGCACTGCTATGATTCACCTGTAAAGCCAACAAATTGCCAGATGTAATCATTTTGTTGTTGTTGAAACAACAAGAAGAATAAAACAATTAACCAACCAGCTGTCAGCTCCACGTTCATGCTTTATCACCTTTGTGTGTACTTGTGTACACTGAACTTGTGTTTGTAGCTGAGTCTACACAAACAACGCAGACACATAAAAGGCAGGGGCACGCAGACACAGACACACACCACACACACAGACACACAGACAAAGACACACACACACACACACACACACACACACACACACACACACACACACACACACACACACACACACACACACTCTCTCTCTCTTACATACACACACACACACACACACACACACACACACACACACACACACACACACACCACACACACAAACACACACACACACACACTCTCTCTCTCTCTCTCTCTCTCTCACATCTCTCACACACACACACACACACACACACACACACACACACACACACACACGCACACACACACACACACGCACACACACATACACACAAACACACCATCACCACCACCACCGTCACATCACCACTACCACTTCCTCCACCACGACGACCCACCACCACCTTCGTCACCACCACAACCACCACCACCACCACCCGCCGCCGTCCTTGCAGGTAAACAGAAGCATGACAATGCAACAAGGTGGGATTACATGTGCATGCACAGGTTTATTCGAATAGCAAAAAACGTTGCCATTTAAAGTTGACAGAGAACGCTAACGGAAAATGGCGGAGTGAAACTACCAGTTGACATAAAGATCATGGCACCCAGAAGTCGACGAAAAAAAAAGTTGGGTTCGACCACGATCATCGTCACACTAACGTTAAAAAAAATTGATTGAAACAAGAACAAGGATTGAAGACACCCTAGTCCTACAATATGATATGTAGAACACCATTGATTTGTCCATGCTTGCTTTAAAGCTTTCATTCAGTGAGTTTCAAAGTGAAGTGACTGCAAGCGGAAATTGAAACAAATTCTTAAAAGGAATGGAGACACAAGTGACAAGCGAAACACAACGCGTTTCGATCTCTTAGTGCCCCGACCGGCTCCTACCCAGAGTTGAGTTTGCTGCTGGACTCAGTTTGGGAAGACTGGGACCACACAGTCGAGTTTCATCCACTTAATGGATGCGTTTCTGAGAGTGTTGCTCAAATTTCCTGACCAACACTGCAGGTGCCTGTATCTCTCGGGCCTGGTTGACGCCGGGATATATTATGAAAGGAAGCGTAGAGTACAGCCCTGTCATGTAGTCTCAGACCGAAATGGAAATCCGTAGCATCATCTTAATCATCCTCATTCTCATCGATCAGCATAAAAAAAAAGTCTCAAATTCTGTGGCCCTTCATGCCCTGCTCTCATGGTGACCTCAGTTTCGATGTCCTCTCCACGTCTGTGGCCTTGGTTTGGTTCCGTCGGGGTCACCGGTATCGGCGAGTCCATGGGGGCTGTCGTTGGACGGACGTGGTGGCGCCCTCCGGAGGGAGAGCTCACTCACGCCGGCTCCGCGACTAAGCAATTATTGTCGTCAGTAGGGGGCTTAGTAGGTGGTGTCCTGCGTATGTTAGATCAGAACAGGCGCCACTGAACACCACCGAAGTGACTCGGCAGCAGTGCAGTGTCTCCTCCGGTGGGTTTGCCTCTTGACGACTTGACATTGACTGCTCCCTGTGATTGCCGGTGCCGGGGCTGCGGCGGGCCGACCGGGCTGTGGCTGTGGACGGGGTGTCGGAATGAGCGGCGTGGGTGCACTGCCTCTGAGGTGCGCAGAGCAGAAGTAGTAGTATTCCTCTCTTTATATCTAATTCAACATTTTAGTATCATCGTGATCATCATCATTATCATGATTGCTGTTATTATTATTATTATCATTACTACTTTAACTCGCATTGTCTCCTTCGTTCTTTGTTTTTGTTGTCCTGAATGTTGTGTATCTTCTCTGAAAAAGACCTAAGAGGTCGAAACGCATCGTGTTTCATCTTGTGATTTGTTGTGGTCCATGTCAGCCGGCGGATTTATTTAAGATTCTTGTTAAAATCTATTTCATTCAGTGAGCTTTTAGGCGTCACTTTGGTATCCATATATTCTGAAAGACGCTTTAATGGGATGTTCCTTACTTTCAAAACGAGAGAGAACGTTTGCCGCCGTGACGTACTGTTAGCGGAAACGAACGTACGAACATTTTTTCGGTCGATGAGACACTCAAGGTGTTGGAACGACGTCTGCAACATTGAAACATTTGCACGTGCGATCAAGGTCAAGGTGAAAGAGGGCCGTTTGTTGCACATTGTCGCGGGGACACATGATGTATTAGTGATTCTTTCCCATTTTTTTTTGATCAGATTGACGCAGCCCGTCGCCACAACCCTCTCCTCCTTCTCTCCCCTCTCCCAACCAATCCCAACGTGGCGTTTTTCTGGTCTGGTGGGTCATATAAACCAACAGGGGTATGTCGATCCTGGTCACTCAAGGGGGTCCCAGGTTTTGCCTGGCTGGTGCAGCCTACACAGACGGACGCGCGCGCGCGCTCGAACACAAAACACACACACACGCACGCATGCACAAACACGCACGCACACACACGCACGCGCGTGCACGCGGGCACGTACACGCACTCACGTACGCACACCAACACACACCGCACACACACACCCACACACACACACACCACCCACCACACACAACACGTAACACACAAAAACGCACATTCACACACACA
>JADBJO010002910.1:20000-23264 GCA_016801955.1 Conus betulinus | reverse complement strand
CCAACAGGCAGGTCACCGAGACACAAGATCTGTTTCTGAATCGTCCTTCCAATTTGGAGTAGTAGTTAGGGAGGGTAAAAGTTATACGATCATGTTGAGGTTAAAAAAACACACGGAAAAAAAATTGATGGCTGAGAACACAGATCCCTGAGAAACTGAAGAAACAGATGGAGGAAACAGATCCCAGACAGACAGGCAGGCAAACAGTAGTACTGGCTGACCATCAACTAACCAAGCTATCAGATAACACAGACGAAATGACAAAACTCATAGAGAGCTGGGCAGACCAAAAAGAAGTCTTATACAGCAGCTCTTATTTTTCTTCTTCTTTTTCTTCGTACAGTCAGACAGGAAACCTCAGAGGCACTGACGAAGACTGCTGTACGGCGGAGGCCCTCCAGAGATCCATAAAGCTTTTCCCTCATCGGTGTGTTGCCAGGCCAGGTTTCTGCTCTTCGCTTTTTATGTGTGTTGAACAGTCAGCAAGAAGAGTTCCTCAGTCATCGGGGCTGTACCGCAAGGGCACCCTGAAGACTCGCCAAGGTGGGATTTTGTGTCCATGTGGTTTTTGAGTCGGAGTGTCCTGTCCTCAGCCTCACAACGTTCCCTTGGTCTGGTCTGGGCAGCAGGTAGTGCGCAACCTTCTGGGTGTAGTCTGGGTGCTGCGCAAGCCATCTTCTTTCTCTGCATCTCCTTGATAATGCTTTTAGCTCTATATTTTAAAAAAAAAATCCATCCTCCTATCCGCAGTTCCTCCACCCTCCTCCTCAGCCCAGGCTCTCTTTCCTTCCCGGACGTCTAACCAGACCAGAATGATGATGATGCCAGTTCAACACAAAAACCTGTTGATTTTTTGTCTACTTTCGACGCGGTGGTACCACTGTAGAGCTTACTCATCTCCTCTGCCCAAAAAGTGTAAGAGGGATAAGGATGTTTTGATGCTTCCCACCCTACGTTTGCACTTCTTTCTGGCCCCGCATACGAAAAAAGAAAAAAGAATCTGGAGGAAAAAAAAAGAGAAAGTAACAGCATTGCTTGTGTGTGTGTGTGTGTGTGTGTGTGTGTGTGTGTGTGTGTGTGTGTGTGTGTGTGTGTGTGTGCGCGCGCGCCCACACACACACACACACACACACACACACACACACACACACACACACGCACGCACGCACGCACGCACGCACGCACACACACACACACACACACACACACACACACACACACACACACACACGCCGGCGCGCGCGCGCGCGCGCACACACACAAAGATGCACGCGCTCACACACACACACACACACACACACACACACACACACACCACACACACACACACACACACATACACATCTAGTTTTTACACCTTTGGTGTTGAAGATTCTGTGCTTCCCGTGGCTTTTGTTTGCAGTTGTAATCGAAGGGTGACTCCCGCAGTCCATTGAACTGGTACTACACGAACTTTGTACGACTCTGCCTCAGTTTCACTTCCATCAATGTTAGCCATGGCACTTTCGGGCACGTTTGGCACTTTCTGGGCCATTCAGTCTTTCTACCAGAGGTCACTTCTGTCAGGGAAAAAAACAAAGAAAGAAGCAAACAAACAAGCAAACAACGAACAAGATAACGAGCAGTGTATTGATCATATGTAACAAACAATAACATAAATTTCAACTCTAAAGTCTTTAAAGTGCGTAAAGCCGAGTCACGTTGAGCGCAGTTCCTCATGAGATTTTAAAAAGATGATTCAAAGTACTTGGATTATTTGCAGAACAACAACAGCACAACAACAGCAACAAAAACATGTCATCAAATAGTTCTGCTAAATGAACAGATAATATCTTTCCCACAGGTATTCTCAGCATTCGATGAATATAAAAAAAATAATAAATTAAAAAACAGAAGCTAGCGAGTAACGAGAAGAAAAAAAAAGGTTCAAGACTTTCTGGAATAAAGACATGAGAAAGGGGCGCACTGGGGGGGCACTGAAGCAGAAAGCCAGTGTCCTAGGACATTTAACAACAAAATGAAAATAGGTAGAATCAAAGAGAGTTAAAAAAAAAAAAAAGGGGGGGGGGGGGGGGGGGGAAGGGGGCGATTACAAGCGTGGAATTTCCTAAAGGCGGCGATACAATTAATACTGAATTTCTCTCCCCCAAGCCCCACCCCCATTCGCTTTTCCACCACCACCCGCCTTCCATTTCCAACGCGTTTTCGACCTCTTTGGTCCTCTTCAGGCAAGCCAAACAGCATTCAATACAACGAAAACGAAGAACGAACACTTACATGGCGTTTCTCCCTCAAAACAGCATGGGGCGCAACAGTGAAGCGGTTGAAAGCGGGGATAGTTCGTTCTTCATTTTCGTTGTCTTGAGTGTTGTTTGTCTTACCTGAAGAAGACCAAGGAGGTCGAAACGCGTCGTGTGTTTTGTCTCGTGATTTGTTTGTCCCTTTCGTTTGGCGGGATATAGTAGTGTTTGTTTGTTTTTTTTTTTTTTAAGGTCACAGCATTAGTATTTATCCAAATCTTAAGACAACAGAGACAAAAGCGTGTGTGTGAGCTATGCATAATTCTTGGATGTGGCATAAAGCCAAGTTGACCGACCAAGTCTGTCTATGTCAGCGTCTAGTCTTCTTAGTAAGAGTCATAGACTTCTCTGCTTCGTTGTGCATAAGCCTTACGTAATCTGTTTGGCGATGGGATTTTTGCTCTTCTCTGTTTGCCAAGGACCACTGGCTGTAAATCTGTTTGTCAAGAAACTTTTTGTTGGACAATGGAGGGGATTTCTGGCTTGGATTCAGCCTGTTGTGTTTCTGGAAGTGATCTTTTGCTGTGGCGTCTTTCGTTGAGTATGTGTGATTGACGTCAGAATATTTGAATCCGAACTCCCTCGCTCCCCCCCCAACACCCCACCCCCCCACCCCCACCCCCCCCCCCAGGCCCCCTCCCACATCTACCCTCCCCCGTCCGCTTTCCACCACCCTTCACCTCAATTCCTTTGCATTTTCCGGACAGTCTTGGTTGATACTCGTGAGGAGTTTTTGCATGTTATCATCTGCTGTCGTGTGTTTGTAGTTTTGCTGTGAATAATAATGATGATAATAATAATAATAATAATAATAACAACAACATAGCATTCATATAGCGCCCTGCCAAGGTTCTAGGCGCTAACAATCCACATTCTCGTGTACACAACCGGCTGCCTACCTGGGTAAATGCCCAATGAAGAGCGGCCTGCCGGCGCTTCATTCAGTCGTTCCCGCGTCATCCAG
>JADBJO010002910.1:0-2500 GCA_016801955.1 Conus betulinus | reverse complement strand
ATGGTCGACAGTGCCAGTAAGGGTGGTACGAGTCACTTCGTGTCTGAAATTCAGCCATGCAGTTCCAGACTTTCCATCTGAGCACAAAGTGCACTCGACTCCGGGTAGAAAGAGGCTGGGGTTAAAAGATTAATGCGTCAATGAATTGCCTTTGACGGGATTCGAAACCACGACCTCCCGAACACCAAGACTGCACTGCTAACTTTTTGCACGTCGGCGACTAGTCCGACATTATGTTAATATCAGAGACAGACAGACAGACAGACAGAGCGAAAGAGGAGAGATGAGAGACAGACAGACGAAGAGAGAGAGAGAGAGAGAGGAGAGAGAGAGGAGAGAGAGAGAGAGAGAGAGAGAGAGAGAGAGAGAAGCAGAGACAGAGAGAAAGCAGAGACGAGACAGAGATGAGATAGAAACGAAAAGGTTTAACGATGAAATCTCTGAATTCATGTTAATGTGTGTGTGTGTGTGGTGTGTGTGTGTGTGTGTGTGTGTGTGTGGGTGTGTGTGTGTGTGTGGTCCCAGTAAATTGTAACGTTGGCATAACAGTGGCAAAGAAAAAAAAAATAACACTAGCACAAATAAACTTGGCAGAATGGTGCATACTGCTACCATGTTCCCACGTCTTCCCTGCAGAAAGCGCCAAAATGATAAAAAGGCCTTACTCTGCAATTGCAGTGCTTGTCGGCAATACTGTCAGTTTGATGACACAAAAACTGAAATTTTCTTAGAAACATTGAGATCATTGATAACCATTACTTTGTGTACTGCTCAATGACACGTCGGGCCATATTTTTTATGGTAATAATGCAGCAAGTATCAATTTACATGGTATGAATGTAGAACCTTGTAATGCAATATCTACAAAGAGGAGACGCAGATGCAAATATAAAAAAGTAAAAAAAAAAAATTTATGTGTAAAGTTTAGCCATAGGGGCAGTGACCTGCTAGAGATCCATCATGCCTCAGCCCTGACAGTATGGAACTTGGAACCCATTCCTCTCCATCTACCGCCTTAACTTTCCCTGAATTGAAATCAAGTGTCCATGTATATTGCTGGACGAAAGAGGGGCTTTCAAATCTTATATATCCTTCGATTTTTTTTTCCGCAATTTTTTTTTCTTATGATTTCTTTTTTTCAGAGGGTCTTTAAAACTGTTCAAAAAAAAAAAAAAAAAAAAAGAATCTTATACATCCGACACTCTGAGTGGTCTGAAGTCACGACAATCAGTACAAAGGCAGACCGATGGAAGCCTTTGAATGCAGGCCTCTCTGAATACCTGACAAAATACCGGACAATCGTGGCCACATCTCTTGAGAAAACTTCACGAAGCAGGATTTATGAGTTGATTATTCACAGTGATTAAATGGCTGTAGAACCACATGAAAAGCAAGCAAAATGACAGTCCGTCCGTGTTTCCCAATAAAAGTACCCTAAAATGAGGGCTTCTATGGCACTAACTTTTGCGTTTCAGGATCAGATTCAAACAATACGTCATTGCTTTTGAGGAAAACGGGGGAAAATGTAGAAAGGATGCATCCAATAAAAAGAAAAGAAAAAGAAAAAAAAAAAAAAAACACGTGCAGATGACGCACAATTCCGGACCAAAACGCATGTTTCAAAATGGAGCGACTGACGGCGGAGAACGAAGCAAAATTTAGAAAGAGTGGGGGTTAGTTGCCGCCAAGACATTGACAAACAAAACACACCACATGGACATCAGATAAGTCTCTCTTCGTTCTTTGTTTGTACTGTCCTAAATGTTAAATGTGAACTATTTTTTTTTGCTTGAAGAAGACCCAAGAGGTCGAAATACATCGTGTCTTGTCCTGTGCTTTGTTTGTCAATGTCCTTGGCGGCAACTAACCCCCACTCTTTCTAAATAACACGCATGTGTTAAGAAAGGCAGAGTAGCTAGGAAAGACGGTATTGTCCATTCTGGTCCGAACTAGGTCATTTCGACCCACTCCCAGTACACCTGTCCTTTTCACCTGCAAAGGAAACTGAAAAAAAAATATGGAAAGCCCCCCCCCCCCCCCCCCCCCCCAGCCTCATTCAGCATTCCATCCCCCTCCTTCTTCACCCCTCCTCAAGCCCCCTCCCTCCCCCAACCCACTCCTTATTGTAAACTTTTTGTTTGCTTTATGTGTGTTGTTGGGATTTTTCTTCTCCTTTTTAATGTTTTCTTCTCCAGGGGGTCAGCCTGCTAAATGAAAGGAAAAAAGGGGTTGTGTGTAGCGAGGGGGAGGAGCGGCGGGGGGGCGGGGTGGGCGGGGGGTTTATAATTCCTAAGGGAGTGGAAATAGAGTAGAGCGTGTTAAGTGTGGAGGAAGGGGTGGAGGGTGGATGCGAGAGTGGGAGAGGAAGTGGGAGGGGGGGGGGGGGGGGAGTTGGAAGGGGGTCTTAGGATTGTTCAGTGGTCGCCGGCACAAGGGGTTGTACTGAAGGGTTCAGGATCGGGAGTAACCGTCTGTGAATGACCCAAGCGATTATCCCCCG
>JADBJO010002909.1:255000-270000 GCA_016801955.1 Conus betulinus | reverse complement strand
CTTACTCACAGCTTTCATTAGTTGCAAGAAAGGAAAATGGAAGTATGACAAGTGTTTAAGAGTTCGCTTTCCACGCTATTGTAGCACAGTGTATAACAATTAGATTTCTGAACAAAAAGAACAAAAGAGAAAAAAAAAAAAACAGCAGTACAACGCGTTTCGGCTATGGGTTCTGCACAGGTTAGGCCAACAGAGGTGACAAACACAACAACAACAACAACAACAACAAGAAGAACAAAACATCTAATAACAATGCGTTACTTATGGTTAGATTTCATTCCTTGTACTATGTAAGGTACTGCCTGTTTTTTTTGTTGTTGTTGTTGTTGTTGTTTGTTTTTATTTTGTTTTGTTTTTGTTTTTTTGTTTGTTTTTGTTGTTTGTTTTTGTTTTTTTTTTTGGTTTAGTATTGTTTGTGTTTTTTGTAGTTTTTTGTTTTAAAACTTTGTTGTTGTTGTTGTTGTTGTTGTTAAATATGACAGATCTATAGACAAAGGTCATGCATTACAAAACGGTTGTGAGACCTGATAAAAAAAAAAGCTGTGTGTGTGAAAAAAAACGAATTGATAAACAAACAAGCCAACAACAACACCACTGTCCGTCGACCCTCTAACAGTGAGACAAACCGACTCTGCGGCTAAGCTTTACCAAGTACCATTGGTGTCTATCTAGAGTGCGTGGCAAAATGAAATCTGAGCCAAGAGCGTGAACAGGGCGGAGGCGATGAAGCCTCTAATTTGATAAAATATGCCTGTCACATTCGCTTGGGCACTCTCTCCAACCCATTTCTTACACATGGCTCTAAGGTGTGTATGTATGTATGTGTGTGTGTGGTGGGGGGGGGGGGGGGGGGGGGGGGGGGGGTAGGGATGGGGTGCATGTGGTGTGTGTGTGTGTGTGTGTGTGTGTGTGTGTGTGTGTGTGTGTGGTGTGTGTGTGTGTGTGTGTGTGTGTGTGTGTGTGTGTGTGTGTGTGTGTGTGTGTGTGTGTGTGTGTGTGTGTGTGTGTGTGTGTGTGTATGTGTGTCCATGTGGGTCCGTATGTGGGCGCGCGTGCGTACATGTGTATGTGTGTCTGTTTTTGTCTGTTTGTCAGTGCGTGCGAGCGTGCATGAGTGCTTGTGAGTGCTTGTGTGTGTGTATGTGTGTGTGTGTGTGTGTGTGTGTGTGTGTGTGTGTGTGTGTGTGTGTGTGTGTGTGTGTGTGTGTCGCGCGCGCGCGCGTGTGTGTGTGTGTGTGTGTGTGTGTGTGTGATGAGAGAGAGAGAGAGAGAGAGAGAGAGAGAAGAGAGAGAGAGAGAGAGAGAGAGAGAGAGAGAGAGAGAGAGTTGACGAAGAAGGGAGCTGGGGAAAGGGAGGGGGGATGGGTAAGGTCGAGAGGACAAGAAATATCTCGATGTTCTAATGGTGGGAAATCTCCCAAAGGTTTCTAAACATTTTGTCACAGTCGCGACGACAGGTGAGAGGAGAAATGAGGAAGGGGGACTGAAAAAAGACGGGAGGGGGTGGAGGAGGAGGAGGAGGAGGAGCTACCTTACGATCAGTTACAGCATGCGATAAGTTTTGCTATATGGGCATCCATATTCTATTTTTTTTTTGCAGAAAGAAGACAGTGCGCGGAGATGTTCACACATTCATAATGATTCATAATAAATCGTAATACAAATCCTAATATCTATTAAGTTCCTTCCTTTTGTAGCCTAGCTGACAATGAGGGGTCAAATCGGCGGTTTCATCTTGTTATAATCACGTTCTTAAACGTAACATTTTTTCTCTCTTTTTTTTTTTTGTGAGAATTTACTCTCTCATTTCTCTCAAAAATATTTTCCAATACACATGTAAGACTCATTTCAGAAAACACACACACATTTAGTTAATCATGCAAAGTTTTTGCCATCAATGTTCATTTTCTCGATAAACATTAATATTGCTTAACAATTAAACAGTGAGTGCTGACCCGTAGTAGGGAGATGAGGTACGTACACTGAGAAACAAAACAGACACACATTCTCTAGAGACGAGGGAGGAATTCGCCATCCAGAGAAACAATTTATTTCTCCGAGACAGAGAGAGATAGAGAGAGAGAGAGAGAGAGAGAGAGAGAGAGAGAGAGAGAGGAGAGAGAGGAGAGAGGGGAGAGAAGAGAGAAAGAGAGAGAGAGAGCGAGTACCACCATTTAACGAAAGAAGTTAGAGTAAAATGGCTTTATACGGAAGCCAGTGTTTGTCGAAAAGACTTAGGTTTGAATTGACACTAGCAATATACTTCTCCAAAGAGTATCGATTAAGTAGACTTCTTCTGAAGTTACAGAAAAACTGGATTAACATTTTGTAATTTGGATTTATAAATGAAGAATTTGGCATACAGTATTAAAAAGTCCATCACACAGTCAGTCTGTATACCGTCTGTTACTCCAAACAATACTAGGTTCTTATCAATCTTAACATTATGGCAGTGCTCAAGCTTATCAATGATATTTTGCTGAAACTCAACCAAAATGCCCGTACAATGTCACAATCGAAAATCATATGTTCTATGTCCTGTGGTCTTTGGTCACAGAAATTACAGTTTGGTGTGTTAACAATTTTACACTGATATAGGTACTTCTGTGATGGCAGAATTCTGTGCAATAGTCGGAATTGAAACCAGCGTAGCTGCACATCATTAGTAGTTCTAAAACAGTGTAAAAATATAGCATTCCAGTTTAAATTTTCGAACGAGTTGCTCTCCATTTCAAAACCGCAGCTGGAACAGCTCCGCTGCCAACAAGTACAGTCTGAATAAATTTACTGCCTTTCCTGATAGAAAACCATGATTTGGTTTCAAGAATTTTAAAGGTATTTATAAGTTCTACTTGTAATTTATTTTGGTATCCTTTGATTGCGTTCAGGATTCCATTGTAAGACAAAAAATTTGTTTTTCTTAAGATAGGGTATTTTGTTTTAAATTCATGATATGACATGTACTGCCCTGCTTCACTAACGAGTTGTCTGACGAAGTAGATGTTATTTTCACACCATTCTTTTACAAATATAGGTTTTTCACCCCTCAGAATGTCTTTATTTGAAGTGAATGCATTCAGCCATAAATTTCGTCAATATTTTTAGGACGACACACTCTACAAACTCTCCCATAGTGCCTGAACACGTCATTCCAGAAAGGATTCTTAACAGACTTCGTTAACGTTTTGATATAATCTGCCCCTAAGACTTTAATATTTTCCATTTCAGGGTACATATCAAAGAGAAAGTCTTTAAGCTTGGAGTCACCCTCGGACTGTATTTTACAAAGCCAGCTTAATTTCATAGCACCAATGAAAGCTCTGATATCAATCATGCGCAGTCCACCACAGACGTATGAGCTACATGCAACTGGTTTCCTAATTTTACTATTTTTACCATTCCATAAGAATGTAAACAACTCTTTCTCTAGTTCTGATATAAAAAATATCTGGTGGATCTGGTAGATTTATTAACAAATACGTTATTTTGGACAGGACAAGAGTTTTCACTATTGTTATTTTCCCTAGTGGTGTTAGCTGTCTTTTTTTCCAATGTGATAAAATCCTTTTCATTTGAATTAACTTGTCATCATAGTTAATGGCGCTAATGGACTTTGTATCAACTGAAAATTTTATGCCAAGTATCTTGAAGATACCCGGGTCCCAAATGAAGTTTTTGTCACGCATAAACCTTAAATTGCAGTTTTTTTCTGCTACCTATCCAAATGATCTGAGTTTTATCAAAGTTCATGTTTAGTCCTGACATTTCAGCAAACTGTGTCAGCACGGCAATGGCTTCATTAAATGAATTTTCGCTGCCGTCCAAACACAAAGCAGTGTCATCTGCAAATTGTGACAATAAGCTTTCCCTATTTTTAATTTTTATGCCCTTGATTAAATCGTTGTGTCTTATCCTTAGTGATAGTATCTCTGCACAAAGGAGGTAAAGATATGGGGATGACGGATCACCTTGCCGAACACCACGTTCTATTGCAAACCAGCTAGAGTATTGACCGTTGACAGAAACACAAGTATTAATGTGTGAGTAAAAAGTCTTGACCCAGTGAATCATATCTGGGCCAAAGTTGAAAAAATCCAAGCATTTGTGCAAAAAAACGACCATGAAATACTGTCGAACGCTTTCTCAAAGTCTATTGACAGAAAAACATACCTGGGATGTTTTTTCTATCAGCATATATTAAGGTATCATATAACATGCTTACTTATAACTTACTTATTATCAGTTATCTATTTTGTGTTTGAAAACAGGAATGTTAACAACAACAACATCATCAAAATGGCCATCATCATCATCATCATCATCATCATCATCATCATCATCATCGTCATCTCTCTCTCTCTCTCTCTCTCTCTCTCTCTCTCTTACACACACACACACACACACACACACACACACACACACACACACACACACACACACACAACACACACACACACACACACACACACACACACACACACACACACACACACACACATACACACACACACACAAACACACACAAGGACACACACACATTCTCTCTCTCTCTCTCTCTCTCTCTCTCTCTCTCTCCATCCCTCTCTCTCTCTCTCTCTCTCTCTCACTCACTCATACCATATAATGACGAATTATCGTACACCCGACAAAAAAAAATCCTTTTCGAGAGCTATCTAAAAGAGAAAGAAAAGATACACGCATCGCCGAAACCTGTGGGACTGTGACATGTCGGATGTCACAAAGCAAGTACTTCACCTCATTCTCCACACGAAACTTTTGATGAGATGGGCAACAGACACGTGATGCCGATGGTGTGTGTGTGTGTGTGTGTGTGTGTGTGTGTGTGTGTGTGTGTGTGTGTGTGTGTGTGTCTCGGTGTGTGTGTGTGTGTGTGTGTGTGTGTGTGTGTGTGTGTGTGTGTTGTGTGGTGTGTGTGTGTGTGTGTGTGTGTGTGTGTGTGTGTGTGTGTGTGTGTGTGTCTCGGGGTGTGTGTGTCTCGGGGTGTGTGTGTGTGTGTGTGTGTGTGTGTGTGGTCCTGTATAAACTTGCCAATTCAGATTTTCACGTGTGTAATTAGGTGAGGAGAGAAGGGTCAAAAACTTGTCTTACCTAGGTCAGGGCAGGGCTTACTTCACACTTACGTGCAGATAGAGAGAGTGGTGCGACGTTTCAGTGGAACGAGACTGGTTTAGACCTGTGCGAGTCTTTGTTTAGATAATTATGATTATTAGTGATAATTTATTGATCAATCAGTTAAGTATGTCGTTCACAGCTCACCCGAGTGCAGATGTCAACTTAGAGCTGTCACACACACACACACACACACACACACACACACACACACACACACACACACACACACACACACACACAACAACAACACACACACACACACGCGCGTAAACACACACACACACACACACACACACACACACACACACACACGCACGCACGCACACACACACAAACAACACACACGTAAACACACACACACACGCATGCACGCACGCACGCACGCACGCACGCACGCACGCACGCACACACACACACACACACACACACACGTAAAACACACACACACCACACACACACACACACACGCACACACACAAAACACACACACACACACATACACACACACACATACACACACGCGCGCACGCACGCACACACACACACACACACACACACACACACACACACACACACACACACACACACACACACACACACACACACCGTTATGCCAGCGTTTGCGTTTCTTTGGATGGTGCCATGTATCGCATTTTTTTTGGTCGCACAGTAAGAAAGAAAAAAAAACCCTAGCTTTACTGGCTTGTCAGTAGATCACAGGGAGTTTATGAATTGTGGGTTCATTGATCTGAGTTCAATTCGCTCTTTTCCCATCAGCAGTTGTGAGGTTATGGGAAATACAGGGGGAAGGGGAGCCGACGTGTTCTTGTGCACTTCATTCCAATGTAAGACTTGTCCATTTCTTTCTTTCTTTCTTTTTTTTTTTTTTTTTTTTTTTTGATTAGTGGCATATTTTGAATGGACTCGGGGATCGAAAATGGACGGGCATGCCGTTTTTTTTTTGTTTTTTTTTTTTTCTAGGTTTTTGCAGCAGTTTATTTCTGTTGTTAGAGATCTCTTCCGGTGATTTTGCTTTTGCTATCATATAGGATCATCCAGAGAGAGAGAGAGAGAGAGAGAGAGAGAGAGAGAGAGAGAGAGAGCTTGTGTTCTTTGATCTTTGACCTTATAGTCAGGAGCATATGGATTCCAGAAGAGGGGCCTTGCCCGGACTAACTCGATTATTTTTTTCTTTGTAGTCATCCATACTGAACCAGCCAATTGTGACGAGGAACTTGAACTTCGCGCATCGAAAAAAGTGTGCAAGTCCCACGCGTGAGCCGTGAACCATGAAGCGTGAAGCGTGAGTGGAGTTGTATGGCCCCACAAAAGAGAAACCATGTCTGTTCATTTTTCTATTTACGCATGAAGGCATGAGACGTGAGCGTGAGCTTCTATGGCCCAGCAGCCTGAAAAGCCAGGGGGGGGGGGGGGGGGGGGGGGGGGGGGGGACGAGAGACATTATAGCCAGGATAGGCAAGGCGCGAGCAGCATTCATCATGCTAAAGAACATCTGGACCTCAGGAGAGATCAGAAAAGACAATAAAATTGCGTATCTTCAATTCAAACGTGAAGTCGGTTCTGCGAATGACCAAGGCAATACAGCAAAAAATTCAGACCTTCATCAACACGTGTCTGAGGCGCATCTTCAAAATCAGATGGCCAGAGAAGATCCACAATGAAGATTATGGAAGCAAGCAGGACAGGAACCAGTGGCCAAGCAGATTCTGCGGAGGAAGTGGGGCTGGATTGGACACACTCGCGGGAAGCCAGCATCCAGCACCACACACGCCAAGCCCTGACATGGAACCGCAGGGGAAAAAAGAAGAGAGGCCGACTTCGCAGCAGCTGGAGGCGAGACACTGAGGCAGAGATAAAGAGGCAGGGGGGACCAACTGGACAGGCATTCAGCGAGCAGCCCAGTTACACAGAATAGACACGACACGAGACATAGACAAACAATCGCCGACACTCGTCCAGGAACACGACCTGATTCTAAACAGCGAATCAGACAGATTAAGTGCCGATGAAGATTGTAACGAAGTATTTTCATAAAGGGTTACGTGTGCATAACAGGCCTTGTAACCACAAAAGAACTGTAAACCAAAGCCGCTGTTGAAGTAGGAAACGCACGTAATTTAGAAGGCAGTGAAGTTTCTGGCGATTCACGATGTGACGGTTCACAAACAGCAGACTCGGGCAAGATATGGACACAAATACTGGAGTGTTTGAGGGAATCAACGAGGAAAGGTGAACAGTGTCACCCGTGTTTCCAAGGAGGACATGATGGAGAACACCGATGATAGTTATCAATATTTGGTGTGTTGTGATTTACCAGCCAGCTTCGGAGGTGTTGGATTCCAAATTGCTATGCTGGGATGAATCGACTGAACACTATGTGGACTTGTTCGTCTGAACACATTCCCAGCCCCATCACCCCACTCTTGTGACTGACCATGCAAGCTTGACCACAAGAAACCCCTGTCTGTCTGTCTGTCTGTCTGTCGTCTCTCTCTCTCTCTCTCTCTCTCTCTCTCTCACACACACACACACACACACACACACACACACACATAAATATGTTTATATATATATATATCTTTTGATTTCCCTTGCATCCTTGAATGGATCCTCAGGCATAGGCTCAAAGATTGTTCCCTACATTTTGTACTGTTTGAATAATGCTTTTAGTTTTTCAGCAACTTTTTTCCTCTCCACACTTTCGTTTTGTTCCATTTACTACCTTCGCTGGCTGCTTTGGGGGTGCTACTCGATTCTTTTTTGAATCCTTGGTGGTGAGAACACCGCAGAATTATGGACTGTGGTGTGTCTCTATTTGACACCAAGAGCACACACACAATCAGCCGTGTTTTCCTGATGAGTCCGATCCAGCGGACGAAAGGTCTAGGAGCAGGCAACATATATATGGATGTGCCCTTCGCGAGGAATAACGTTGGTTCTCTCGGGCAGCCAGTGACGGGTTTCTCATATTTATAATACATTTTCCCCCATTTTCGTCATCTTCAAATTTTTTTTTTTTTTTTTTTTTTTTTGCTCAAAAGTTCCAATCTTTGCCAAGTCATTTTTATAACGACTGAAGAATTGTTAGACTGCACTTATTTCCCCCACTTATTTAATTGTTCAGCATTATATTGAGATCCAAGATAAAGTTGTTCTGTACAATTCTTAGCCACACACAATGCTTGGGGGTTATTGAACAGCAGAGCAGACCACTCAGACTGTTTCCCTATATCTTTTGATCTCCCTTGAATGGATTCTCAAGCATAGGCTCAAAGATTGTTCCCTACATTTTGTACTGTTTGAATAATGCTTTTAGTTTTTCAGCAACTTTTTTCCTCACCACACTTTCGTTTTGTTCCATTTTACTACCCTTTGCTGGTTGCTTTGGGGGTGCTGTTACATTGTTTTTTGAACCCTTGGTGGTGAGAATACCGCAGAATTATGGACTGTGGTGTGTCTCTATTTGACACCAAGAGCACACACACAAACAGCCTTGTCTCTCTGATGAGTCCGATCCAGTGGATGAAAAGCCTAGGAGCAGGCAATATATAAACAGATGTGTCATCGCGAGGAATAACGTTGGTTCCCTCGGGCAGCCAGTGAAGGGTTTCTCATATTTATAATATATTTTCTTTATCTTCAACTTTTTTCTTTTTTTCTCTAATAAATCGAATCTTTGCCTACTCATTGCTATAACGATCGAAGAATTGTTAACCTGCACTTGTTTTCACCTCACTACTTAATTGTTCAGCATTATACATATATATATATATATATATATATATATATATATATATATATATATATACACATATTTGTATGTAATGCACGTGCGCACGCACACACAGAGTAAAAGTGATCCGTGCCATTAGAAATGTGTGTGTGTGATATTCATATATATTTATAAAACTGTGCTGATGAGCTGGAATTGAAACTATCAGTCTGAGATTCACCATCATCATTCTAATTATCGTTGTTTGCAGACGCGCGCGCACACACACGCGCGCGCGCGTGCGTGCGTCTAGTTTTTCAGTATAACAAAGACAAAGCATACTCGCAGAAAAGGTTTTTGAGCCGTGGACAGAGAAGCGATGGAAAAGTGAAGGTTCTGAGTACGACAGGCGGAGGGGGAGGGGTGCTGGTGATGGTAAGGGTGTGGGGGGAGATGGGCAAGCAATGCATCAGCCACATCTTGCTTATGGCATGAACCAAAGACTTTTTTTTTTCGTTTTCTTTATTTTCGTTTTTTTTTTTTCCTTCCGGAGTGCCACAGGTTAATCCTTTTATCTCCAAGGTTAAAGAAAAAATATGCTGCAGAAAATCATCCACATCTACTCTTTACTTTAGCAATAGTTCAAACCCCCGCGACTGTAGGAGTGATACGTCTGGAAGAATGTATGTGGGAAGACAAAAACTTTCGCAGGTTTTCTCCCATCTTAGTATTAGTCCAAGTGAGAGAAAACTCTTGTAGAGTTGCCTGCACTTGAAAAGACAACAGATTCCTGCAGACTAGCTCTGGCATTTGTTGTGACAGTGAACGGTAAAGTCAAGACAATTCGTGTTCGTTCCGCTGCATGTGGGTGTGATGCTATTAATAGCAAGAGTAGTGTCTTTTGACACAAATGAAACGAATAGAAGGATAAGCGTATAAGAATCGCATGTGTGGTGCAAAGGCATTTTTATTCTATTCTTTATTGTTAGGTAAAAGATTACTTAAAAACACCATGTACTCAAACCTATCAACTTCAAGTACACACATTGGTTCAGGAGTTTTTTTTTCTTCTGAATACAGCGGATGGGTGTGTCGGGGAGGGTGCAAAGGGTGAAGAAAGGACGGAGGGAGAGCCCCAGCTCTTAAGATCCTCCACTCCCCACCCCCACCCCCCCCCCCACCCACCCCCTACCACGACCACCACCACCTTCCACACCCCTTCCGCGCCTGTGCTCTCTTGATAAAGGGAGATTATCAATATAGCCTGACCAGATAGCAAGCCGATTAGCTGTGCAAGTGGGGCATGTTGTGTATATCTATCTATGGTGTTGACCTCGGGCCATCTCTCAAGTCAAACGTGCAAGGACATAATATCTCCATGTAATCTTTTGGCACCTGCGTATCTTGTCACTTGGTGTGTTTGTACGTAGCAGTGAAGTCCAGACTAAAAGGGTTTGTGGCTTGAGGATTCGACCAGCAGACTGTCACAGGTGATATTATATGTATGTGTGTGTGCGTGCGTGCGTACGTGCATGTGTGTGTGTGTGTGTGTGTGTGTGTGTGTGTGTGTGTGTGTGTGTGTGTGTGTGTGTGTGTGAGTTTGCGTGCGTGCAGTGTGTGCGTGTGTGTGCGCGCGTTCGGCGTGTGTGTGTGTGTGTGTGTGTGTGTGTGTGTGTGTGTGTGTGTGTGTGTGTGTGTGTGCGCGCGCGCGCGCGCGCGGGCGTGCGTTCGCGAGCGCTGTGTGTGTGCTCCCTTTAAAACAAACGCGTTGAACAAAAAGGGAGGGGGGGTGCATATTTTAAAAACAGATTACTATTTACATTCACTGGACTTTCTTTCTCCTAGTAATCTCTTTTTCGCTCATAGATCATAAGTATGTTGATTAGTTATTGCGTGCTGTCCTTCACATTGTAAATATTCAACGGATAGGATGGGAGGGGTGGACGAGAATAATGAGAGTTGATGAAAAGAAAATCAGCATTTTAGCCTCTTTAAATCCGCCTTGATTTTTCGTCCGACACGAGAAGTATCTGCTCTTTTCCTCTGTGTGTCAGAGGAAAGCAGTTTCCTGCGCGCTATGTCACACAAGAGATGCTATCGCACTGTTTCGTGTCATGCGAGAGTAGTTTTCGCAATGTGTTCGACAACTCTCTGCCGATAGGCGAAAGGCTACAATGGTTTCTCCTTGATTTTCAGGCAGAAAAGAGAAGTTTTCAGCTCTGGTTTGTATGAGACAAAAGAAGTGTCTGCTCTGTTTTGTTGCAGACAAGAGAAGTTTTCCTTCTGCCCTGTTTTGTCGCAGACAAGAGAAATTCTTGCTCTGTTTTGTATCAGACAAGAGAAGTTTCTGCCCTGTTTTGTCGCAGACAGACGTTTCTGCTCTGTTTTGTATCAGACAAGAGAAGTTTCTGCTCTGTTTTGTGTGAGACAAGAGAAGTTTCTGCTCTGTTTTGTATCAGACAAGAGAAGTTTCTGCTCTGTTTTGCGTCAGAAGTATCTGTCTGCGTTGTGTCAGACGAAAGAAGTTTCCGCTCTGTTTTGTGGAGGCAAGATATATTTACGTTCTGTTTGTTTCTTTGTTTCTGTATCTGTTTGTTCCTTTGTTTGTGTGTCTGTTTTTTATTCCTTTGTTTTGTTTTTTTTTTGTTTGTTTTTTGGGGTTTTTTCTTCAGACGAAATGAATTTCCGGTCTGCTCTGTTTCGGATGACAAAAGTTTCCGCTTTGTTTTCTGTCAGACACGAGTAGTGATTCTCCCTTTCTCTTGCACGGGGTCGGACCCCCAACAGCTGTAAGTTAAGGTTCCGGAATGAACGACATTGAATGAAAAGAGTTGTAAGCTAAGGTTCCGGAATGAACAGAGTGAGAGAAAAGTGACAGCGCTGAAGATTGGAACGAATCAAAACAAAGAAACAAAAGAAAAAAAAAAAGGGGGGAAAAAACTATACAAGGGAACACACCTAAGAACATTTCGCGCAAATACACGTGACATTGCATGAGGTATTGTGGTGCGCCAGTGTGTATTTTAGAAATCATCTGATGTCAGCCATCAGAAATCATCTGAGCCAGTACAAATGATCTGAGCCATTAGAAACGATATGAGCCATCAGAAATGATCTAGCCTTTAGGAATGATCCGAGCCGGTACAAATGATCTGAGCTATTACAAATGATCTGAGCCATTACAAATGATCTGACCCAATGCAAATGATCTGAGCCATTGGAAATGATCTGACCCTCTAGAAAATGATCCGAACCAGTACAAATGATCCGAGCCATTAGAAATGATTTGAGCCCTTAGAAATGATCCGAGCCATTAGAAATGATCTGAGCCCTTAGAAATGATCTGAGCCCTTAGAAATGATCTGCCCTTAAAAATGATCTGAGCCCTTAGAAATGATCCGAGCCATTACAAATGATCTGAGCCCTTAGAAATGATCTGAGCCCTTAGAAATTATCTGAGCCCTTAGAAATGATCTGAGCCATTAGAAATGATCTGAGCCAGTACAAAGGATCTGAGCCAGTACAGATGATCGGAGCCAGTACAAATGATCTGAGCCAGTACAAATGATCGGAGCCAGTTATCTTGGACAGGCGGGCGAGTGCCGACGGATTGGAACCCTCGGGGCGGAAGAAAAATGCGGCTGGACGGCAAGACAGCGCTGGTCACAGGAGGGTGCCATGGGGGTGGGACTAGCCGTTGTAAAGGCCCTGGTGAGAGAGAGGAACAAAGGTGCGCTAGAGAGAGAGAGAGAGAGAGAGAGAGAGAGAGAGAGAGAGAGAGAGAGAGAGAGAGAGAGACAGACATACATACATACATACAGACAGACAGACAGACAGACATGACAGACAGACACATAGACACATACAAAGAGAGACAGACAGACAGGCAGACAGAGACAGACAGACAAGCAAGGAGACAGACAGGCAGGGAGACAGAAAGGCAGACTGACAAGAGACAGAGACAGAGAAAGAGAGACAGACAGAGAGAAAGAGAGACAGACAGACAGACAGGCAGGCAGTCATTTGTACAGGCAGGCAGACAGACAGACGAAGGGGAGCAAGAGAGAGAGAGACAGGGGGGGGGGAGACAGACAGACAGAAAAAAAAACAGAGACAGACAGACAGAGAGGCAGACAGACAGACAGAGACAGGCTTAAAGACAGACAGACAAAACGAGAGGGAGAGAGAGGGAGAGAGAAGACAGACAGACAGACAGGCATGTAGGCAGACGGACAGACTGACACAGACATAGACAAGGACAAAGACATATGCAAAATCAGTGTGTGTGTGTGTGTGTGTGTGTGTGTGTGTGTGTTGTGTGTGTGTGTGTGTGTGTGTGTGTGTGTGTGTGCGTGCATGCGTGTGTGCGTGTGTGTGCATGAGTGCGTGTGCATGTGTGTGTGTGTGTGTGTGTGGAGGGATAAATGAGACTGTGGGTGTGGTAGTGTGTGTGTGTGTGTGTGTGTGTGTGTGTGTGTGTGTGTGTGTGTGTGTGTGTGTGTGTGTGATTAAACAGTAAATGTATTTAATGGCATATCTAGATGTTAACCAGTTGAATACATAAGTGTGTTTGTGTGTGTGTGTGTGTGTGTGTGTGTGTGTTGTGTGTGTGTGTGTGTGTGTGTGTGTGTGTGTGTGTGTGTGTGTGTGTGTGTGTGTGTGTGTGTGTGTGTGTGTGTGTGTGTGTGTGAGTGTGTTGTGCGCGTATGCGCGTATGCGTGCGCGTATGCGTGCGTGTGTGCCTGCCTCTGTGCGTGCGTGCGTGCGTGCGTGCTTGTGCATGCATGTGTGTGCGCGCGCGCGTGTGGACAGGTAGTATCCTTAGACGTGTCAGCAGACACAGGCGAAAAAGGAGGCGGCGGCCCCTTGAACTCTAAACATGGAGACGGGGGGAGCGTGACCTTTATCAAGTGCGACGTTACTAATCTCGAACAGTTGAAAAGTGAGTCTCTCTCTCTCTCTCTCTCTCTCTCTCTCTCTCTCTCTCTCTCTCTCTCTCTCTCTCTCAGGCCGATATCCTATATTTATTAGAAATTATGTTAAATGTGCGAGATACTGGCTAAAACAAACTTGACTTCCACTAAATCGTATATGCAGACAGGCATATAAAATGTTTTTCAGACAAATGGAAATAGGAAGGTACAACTGGGTGTCGGATGTTAAAAAGGTTTCAACAGAAAATGGAGTTGGCATTGTTTGGATTGCACGAGGGGTAGGTAGGTGAGAAAAATGTTTTTGTCTGAATTTAAGCAGCGACTGATTGATTGTTTCAAGCAAAACTGGCACTCCATTGTGGTTGGAAATGATAAATACAGCTGGTATTATTCCTTTAAAAGATTCAATATATCCTGAAAAATATCTTGGTGTAATAACTAATAATGGCATAGGGACGCACTTGTCAGATTTAGAACAAGAAACTTAGGTTTATATTCATATAAAAAGTGGTTTACTTCAGATTCGATTATAAGTTCGGCATGCCCGTTATGTTCGAATGGTTTCGAAGATGAGATGCATTTCTTATTCGATTGTTGTGAATATAATGAAGTACGAAACACAAGCAGTCTGTTTACTAAACACAAACGCGCAAACATATAACATAAAAAAAATACTGACATCAGAAAAAGAACACATTATTAGATCGCTTGCTGCGTTCATTGCGAAAGCAAATAATACTAGGAAGAAAAAATTTATATTGTTAGTTATCAGATCATTTATCATGAAAATGTAACTCCGTTAGATATCTAATATGCGTTTACTGTCATGCTGAAAAAAAGAAAAATAACTGTCACTATTGATAACTCATAGGTCAGTTGGTCGAAGATTGCGACCCAGTACTAATGTATGTTTTTGCAAAGCTGTTTGATTTCGCATTATCTTCGGTTGTCGCCAGATAAAATTTCGTATTTTGATTGATGTTTGTGCTTCCTTAGCATTAGAGCCGAAAGAGCTATTGCCAATAATTCTTTGTCATTGTCATTGCCATTCTCTCTCTCTCTCTCTCTCTCTCTCTCTCTCTCTCTCTCTCTCTCTCTCTCTCTCTCTCTCTCTCTCTCTCTCTCTCTCTCTCTCTCTCTGTCTCTCTCTCTGTTTTGACTGATCTTATTAGAGTGTAAAAAACTATCGTTCTTGTGACG
>JADBJO010002909.1:247500-252500 GCA_016801955.1 Conus betulinus | reverse complement strand
TTCTTTCTGGGAGGACGGGAAATTTTTTTATAAACTTGAAGTAAAATTTTTAGGCGTCCTACTTACACCAAAACTAAACTGGAAAAAACATATAGACTCGATAGTTACTAAAGCGGTTAAAAGTTTTGAATTTTCTAAAAATTGTCAGTCACTCTCCATGGGGACAGGATCCCAAAGTTTGTTGCATTTAGCAACAGTCTTGTTCGATCAAGATTGACTTACGGACAGGAGGTATTCTTTTCAGCTCCGCGATCGCATTTAAAGAAACTTCAAAGAATTGACAGTAAAGCTGTAAAGTTGTCCCTGGGTGTACCTGTGCACACACTAAGTCCTCTGAAGTTTATAAGATAGCAGCCTTTTTGCCACTTGATGAAGAAAGGAAAATAAGTTCTGTAAAATATGTAGTGAGACGGATTGCCGTGGACGACCTGAAGAAGAGTTAAATACACGATCCGACATTGATTTCTCGAAAATGCACAGAAAAAATTCAAATTTAGAGACGCTTCGTTCATATGTTTCGGACGTTTTTAATTCATCAAAGATTAACCCACACGAGGTAGCGCCTCGCGTACTGGTTCCGCCGGTACCCCCTTGGGAACTAACGGAAGTAAAAGTTAACATTTTTTTCTTCTGATCTAAATAAAGCGATGTCGCCGCATGTTAGCAGCATCTGTCAAAATTGACATGGAAGAAGAAAAGTTTACTAACTATTTGAAAGTATACACTGACGGCTCAGTTCTTGATGATGGTAGTGCGGGATCTGGCTTTGTAATTCCAGATTACAAAGCTGAAAAATCATATTATTTAGGTAAGGGTCATTCCATATTTACAGCTGAACTTGTTGCTGTCCTGATGGCATTAAATATTTAATTTCCTTGCCAGTCTCAATATTTAATATCCTGTTTTGTGTTGATTCACAGTCAGTATTAAAAAGTTTGCATTGTTTTGAAAATACACAGAGAGAGGAATTATTATTTGAGATTAAGTACATGTTGCACTGTCTTTACATGAAAGGTACTAATGTTGTATTTTCGTGGGTCCCATCGCACACCTCCTTCATTTTTAACGATCAAGCAGATAGAGCAGCAAAAAGGGGAGCAAAGATATATTAGGTAGTATTAAGGTTGACTGTCCTTTGTCACACAAGGAAATTAGTCATATCATCGAAAGGGATTTCTGAGTCAATACAGATCCTCATCATCATTTAGACTTTTATGTAATTCCCTACGAACCAAGTATTGCCAGACTGTTAAGTGTGTATGTCGTGGGGATCTTTCAGTTCAACATGTGATTTTTGATTGTGAACTATCGAAACCCTTTTTTGAATGGTGTTATACCAAGTGCTGACACTGGGCATGTTAATGTGTTTGACTTTTTAGATTCGTTGCCAGTTATTTCTCTTGTTAAATTAACGAGACACCTTTTGGAAAGTCCATTAAGGAACATTTTATAATCATAATCGTAAGTTAGATTACTTTAGTTATTTTTCTCTCTATTTTTCATAGTTACTGTCCTATAATTCATCTGTCCTTTATTTTTGTTCTATGTAACCACATCGTCCTCTTCTCTTCTTTTATGATAATAGTCTAAAATTGTAAACACTATGTTATGTAAAACAGAGTCTCTCTCTCCACTCTCCTCTCCGTAGTCCTCTCTCTCTCTTGTCTGTCTGTCTGTCTCTCTCTGCCTCTGTATGTCGTCTGTTCTGTCTCTCTCATCTTGATAAAAGAACATTAAACATTATGTTCATCATAAAAAAGCATCGTTCTCCATCGTGATAAAACACATGTTATGTTTACTGATCTTATTAGTGCATTGTCGGCAACTGTTCTGCTAGGTACACTTGATGCATTGTAGTTGTTGAATCAAATCCCCTAGTGAAACCGCTTGTAGGTAGCATGAAGTATGTCAATATTTTAGAAACGAATGTGAGACACCTCTCTCTCTCTGTGTGTATATATATATATATATATATATATATATACATAAATAATATATACATACATTCAAGTAAAAACACAAGTTCTGCGTTTTCTCTCTACACAAGGATAAAATCAACATTAAAACTCGAGCTTTCGCCCACAGGCTTCATCAGGAGAATGTGGACACATTCTCCTGATGAAGCCTGTGGGCGAGAGCTCGAGTTTTAATGTTGATTTTATCCTTGTGTGAAAACTCGAGCTCTCGCCCACAGGCTTCATCAGGAGAATGTGTCCCAAATTCTCCTGATGAAGCCTGTGGGCGAAAGCTCGAGTTTTAATGTTGATTTTAATCCTTGTGTGGAGAAAAAAGAGCTTGTGTTTACCTTGTATATTTTGAGTCTCCCCTGTTCTCATTGTTTGGTTTTGGTGCGGTGCGGGCAACCGAACATTCTACTTGTGAATACACATATATATATATTATACACACCTCTCTCTCTCTCTCTGTATATATGTATATATATGTAGAGAGAGAGAGAGAAGAATTATAAACAAAGCTTGCTCTTATGTCTCAGACTATAGAAATTGGGGGGGGTGATAAGCCTCCATATCTGCAGTGGTAGATGATTCTGCCTAACTGACAGTATGTGCTTGAGTAGGTTGAATGGGGAATAAATAAATGCTTCTCAAAATGAACCTTCAGCAAGCTTATAGTCTCCAAAGCGGGAGACCATCTCCAATGGGAGAAAGCTCACTAGCTATACCAGAAAAAGGCTGGTGTGCAATACCATAGTATGTTTGTTGAGTTTTCAAAAAACTAACTAAAGTGCCACCTAAGAAGCAAAAGAAAATCATGAAAGAGCAAAACAAGCTACATTTCTTGTGAAAAGTAGAAAATATAAAAAGATAACCTCTTAAGACACAAGTGCTGAGGGCCAGTTCTTGGAATGAATCCGCAAGGGACTAAATTACAATGAAACAATAATTCCAAGGATAAGTACCGAGCACCACCATTCCAGCACTTACAGAGCAGCTAGGTGTTGCAATGACTGCAAGAAATATTGAATTATAAACAAAGCTTGCTCTTATGTCTCAGATTATAGAAATAGGGGGGGGGTGATAAGCCTTCATATCTGCAGTGGTAGATGATTCTGCCTAACTGACAGTATGTGCTTGAGTGGGTGAATGGGGAATGGGAATAATAAATGCTTCTCAAAATGAACCTTCAGCAAGCTTATAGTCTCCAAAGCGGGAGACCATCTCCAATGGGGAGAAAGCTCACTAACATATAACTCCTGGTCAGATACCGGTATTTCGAAACCTGATTGTTTTCTCCTCAGTGACCGCGGAAAGTGGTAATTTGACTCCTCTGCCTTTTTTCGGTTTTTAGAAGAATGCTATACCAGAAAAAGGCTGGTGTGCAATACCATAGTATTTTGTTGAGTTTTTCAAAAAACCTAACTAAAGCACATACACCCAGTCAAGCACATACTGTCAGTTAGGCAGAATCAAAGCTACCACTGCAGATATGAAGGCTTATCACCCCCCCCCCCCCCCCCCCCCATTCTATAATCTGAGACATAAGAGCAAGCTTTGTTTATAATTCAATATTTCTTGCAGTCATTGCAACACCTAGCTGCTCTGTAAGTTTGCTGGAATGGTGCTCGGTACTTATCCTTGGAATTTATTGTTTCATTGTAATTTAGTCCCTTGCGGATTCATTCCAAGAACTGGCCCTCAGCACTTGTGTCTTAAGAGGTATCTTTTTATATTTTCTACTTTTCACAAGAAAATGTAGCTTGTTTTGCTCTTTCATGATTTTCTTTTGCTTCTTAGGTGGCTATGTATGTCTGTATGTATGTGTGCATGCAAGCATGCAATCTGTCCTGTGAGTCACTCTGTCTGTCTGACTCTCTCTCTCTCTCTCTCTGTTTGTGTGTGTGTGAAAGAGAGAGAGCGGGACACAGAGAGAGAAAGAGTGTGTAGGCTCTCTCTCGCTCTCACTCTCTCTCTCTCTCTCTTATATATATGATAATGCAGATAGATAGATAGATATAAGTATATATATATATCTATATATATATATATATTATATATATATATATATACATATATATATAGCATCTCTCTGTCTCTCTCTCTCTCTCTCTCTCTCTCTCTCTCCTGTGGGTTCCAGGCTGTTTCCAGCAAGCGGTGACCGTGCTGGGTCACATCGACATCGTCTTCAACAACGCTGGGCTGGTCCTGGAGAACCGCTGGAGTACATGCTGGACGTCAATGTGGTGAGGGTGGTGTTCTCCTCATCCTCCTCCTCGTCCTCCTCTCCTCGTCCTCCTCCGCCTCCTCCCCTATTCGTCACCCGGAGAGAGTCATGTGATCCTAGTTCTAGCCTCTGAAGAGTCTTCATTAGGACTGTCGCGTCACATCAGCAGTTCTTTATTATTTTTTCGTTCTGTTCTTGTTGTTGTGTTTGCTGTTTTGTTGTTGTTGTTGTTATTTGGTTAGTTGGTTGGGTTGGTTGGTTGGTTGGTTGGTTGGCTGGCTGGTTGGTTGGTTGGTTTGATTGGCTGGCTGGTTGGTTGTGGTTTTGTGATGGGAATTCATTTCCGTGATTAAAAAAAAATGTCCCCGTACAGAAAATACTTTATTTTGCAGTGATTTTTCTTTTACATGATGAAATTTATTTCCGTGATTACAAAAAACAACAACAAAAAAAAAAAACAAAAAAACAAAAAAAAAAACTAAAACCTATCCGTAATTTAAAAAAAATCTAGGTTTCCCGCTACAGGAGATTTTTTTTTTTTAACGGATTTTGTTTTTATGGTTTTGATAACGAAAAAAGGTCTTTTGGGACGAAGGAGTTTTCGTGCCTGGATATTTTGTTTGCTCATCATCTTTGTTGGCTGGACTGTTGATTATCAAGCTCGTGACTGGATATTTTGTTTTCTTTTCTTTTAATGCTGATCAATGAAAATGAGGATCATACAGATCATTTCGGACGGAGACTGCATGGCAGGGCTGTACTCTGCATTTCCTTTCACAATATACCCCGTGTCAACCAGGCCCGAGAGATGCAGACAC
>JADBJO010002909.1:237500-242500 GCA_016801955.1 Conus betulinus | reverse complement strand
CGCCTTACCATACACAGAGGAGCCAAACACAAGTGTTAGTTCGAAGGGATGCCACTTCATAACGAAACAGTTCGCGGAGGTGTTGCTTCATAAGTAACATGTTGTAGCAGTATCACAGCACAAGCAACTGATAATTGTATAGATGCCACAGCGTAAGCACTAGGTAGTGGTGGTGCTATAAAAAGAATGATGTCTGAATGTCACAACATAATGCTTAGATCATTTTGAGGAATGGGAGAGGGGCACAAATAACTAGCATGTTGTCTGGGTGACACATCGACATGACTAAATCGCTGAGATGCTACACAATGAGTGACAGGATGTAAGGGTCCTACAAAATCATCACCAGACTATAGAGGTGCTACAACAGATCAATAGGTTTTCAGAATGCCACAATATCACCACAAGTCATGGGGGCGATACAACATACTGTGTGGATTGTAAGAGTGCCAAGCATCATCTATAGGTCGTAATGGTGATCGATGTAATCTACAAGTCGTGCAGTACCATTTGGAGGCAAAGTAATCTATAGTTCTTGGGATACTGAATCATAATCTATGGATTGTATACGTGCCCAACATAATATACAACTCCTAAGAATAAGCAGTACAATCTAAAGGTCGTAAGATTACGGAGTTAAACCTACAGATCTTAAAGGTGCCACACATACTCTATAAGTCATAAGGATGTCACAAAGATAACGTATTGGTTATAAGAGTGTTTAGCACCATATCTAGGTTTCCAGGGTACTCCAACATAAAATATATGTTGTAAATGTGCCATAACGTAAAACAAATAGGTCGAAGGAGTGCTGAAACATAATCTATACATCGCAGGGTAGCTCGTACATATATGCAGGTCATAAGGATATCACAACACAATCTACATGTAATAAGGTTGCCACAATATGATTTACTGGTCGTGAGTGTGCCACTGCATAATCTACAGATTTCAGAGGTGCCAGAGCACAATCTATAAGTCATAATAATGCCACAACATAACTTTTAGGTTGCAGGTTGCTACAACATGATCTATGAGCCGTAAAGCTGCTCGCTAATGAGGGTGTCATGGTATGATACATAGGTTGTACAGGTGCCACAGAATAATCTATCGAATTTGAGCGTGCCACAACACAATCTACTGGTTATAAGTATGCTACAACATAACTTTTTAAGGCATCATGCTGCTACAACTCAGTCTAGATGTCATATGAGCGCCACAGCATAATCGTTTAGGTTGTCAAGATGTCACAACATCATCTGCAAGTCAAAAGGATATCACGGCATAATCTGACGCCCACAACATAATCTAGAGGTTGTGAGTGTACCACAACATTGTGGATCGTACGAATGCCACAACATAACTTGTGAACAGTACGGTTGCCCTACCCAATCTATATGTCTTTAAAGGGTTAGATTTACGGGTGGAAGGTTGTTCCGTATAATCTTTAGACGAAAACGATGCCACAAAAAGCCACAAAATAGTGGTGTAACATAGCCTAAAGATCGTAAGGATAGTCTATAGGTAGTAAGGATAGTCTATGGGTCGTTAGAATAACCTATAGGTCATAAGATAATATATAGGTCGTAAGGATAGTTTCTATGTAGTAAGAATAGTCTATGGGTTGTTAGAATAGTCTACAGGTCCTAGGGATAGTTTTTAGGTAGTAAGATGTTTATGGGTCGTTATGATAGTCTAGAGGTCGCAAGGATAGTCTGTAGGTCCACGGATAGTCTGTAGGTAGTAGGGATAATCTATTGGTCGTAGGGATAGTCTATAAGTCCTAAGAATAGTCTAAAGGTCGTAGGCATAGTCTATAGGTTGCAAGGGTACCACAACGCTCTCTGTGAGGTGTGAGGGTACGGCAACGTAATGTTTAACTCATTACGGTGCTACAACTTAGTCGTTAGGTCATATGAGTGTAACGACATAATGGAATGCACACACACACACACACACACACACACACACACACACACACACACACACACACGTACACACACACACACACACACACACACACACACACACACACACACACACACACACACACACGCACGCACGCACGCACACACGCACGCACACACACACACACACACACACACACACACACACACACACACACACACACGCGCGCGCGCGCGCGCGCATAGATAGATAGATAGATAGATAGATAGATAGATATAGATAGATAGATGGATACATAGATGGATACATAGATAATTACGCATAGGTAGGTAGACAGAAAGACAGACAGAGAGATAGACAGCGATATAAATAACATTTCATAAGTACGCATTCGGTGTGTTTTTTTTTTTTCCCTTCTATAACAGCTACACTTCTCTTCTATTTTGAGGTTTTTATTTTTTTTTTTTTTTTTTTACGACAGCCATGATAAATGCAGAGTATATGATAGGATTGGCTGTAATGACACTGAAACCAGACACTGAAAGTGTTAGTCGCAATTGACAAGTGCAAGTGTCTAACACTTATTTCCCCCTTCTGTTGTTTCAGAGCAACCCTTACTTGAAGGACATGGGGGCTGAGATTCGGAACTCTCTGCCCGACTGCAGTGGACACTGCTTTTCAGAGGTTTAAGGACGAGCAGCTTCTGTACCCACAAGAGTTCAAAGAAATGCTCAAAAAGATCGGCATGCTTCCGTGAGTTTGTTGGCTCTCTCTCTCTCTCTCTCTCTCTCCTCTCTCTCTCTCTCTCTCTCTCTCTCTCTCTCCTCTCTCTCTCTCTGTGCCTATCTTAAGATGGCTAGGTTAAAGAACCTCTGACAGAAACGAGCAGACCTGAAGTTTTCAGGCGAGCAGAGGGATGCCGAAGCAGACGAGAATCGGTGGATGAGCGTAAGTTGCGAGACGGGAACATGGAGATGGAGGAGGTCAGAGAGGTAGGAGGGAGCCAGATTATTCAGTGATTTGAAAACCAGGAGGACAACTTTAAAGTCAATGCGAGACTGAATTGGGAGCCAGTGTAAGGATGACAGAATTGGTGATATGTGATCAGATCTAGAGGAGCGGGAGATCAGACGGGCGGCATTGTTCTGAACTTTTTGAAGTTTAGAGATGAGTCTTAAGGGACAACCGGACAGGAGGGAGTTATAACAGAAAGCTGAGACAGAACATAAGAACAGATTAGAGTTTTCAGGGCATTTGGAGTGAGAAAAGCGGGCCAACTGAGCTGATTCTACGAAGTTCAAAGCAGCAGGACTTGCACACATTAGCGATATGTTCTTTAAAAGAGAGTTTTGGTTGAGTGCAACGCTGAGGTTACGAACAGACACTGATAGATTTATCTCGTTTCCGTCAACATTTATAGAACAAGGAGAGAATGAGTTCCGATCGTGTGTTTCGGAGCAATGAGGATCATGTGTGTGACATATAGTTTTAGTATGTATGCATGTTTTCTTCTACGATAATATGAATAGTCATGGTAAATTTTGTTCTAATTATATAAAATGATTTATTTTTGTTGTGTACTCATGTGAATAGGCTGATGGCCTCACATTAAAGTCACGAGTCACGAGTCTCCTCTCTCTCTTCCCTTTCTTCGCTTCGTCTGTCTGTTTGTGTGGGTGTCTCTCTATATTAGCTTAGTTATTCACGCATTCCTTTCTATTGCGACAAATATGTAAAAAGCAACATGAAACTTGTATGCGTGTAGCAGATGTGTGAAGAAAATATGTTTTTAAGTTTCGTTTTTTTTCTTACTTTTTTTTTTCTTTTTGTCTTTTTTTCCTTCTTCTTCTCTTTTTTTTCAGCACGTCTCCCTTGATACCTCCATTTACTTCCAGTCTATTTTTCATTTTAATTCATATATCCATTCTTTAACAAGAACAAAATTACCATTCCTGATCGGATGTCTGTGTTTTCTTCAAGTGGCAAGTGTCTACCAGACGATATCAGACCGTTTTTGTTAAATATTTAGATGAATAATTCTGGAATGGATTGAGGATGGGTGGATGGATAGATGGAGAGATGGATGAATGGAGAGATGGATGTATGTGTTCGTAGATGGATGGATTGAGGGAGGGGGAGGGAGGAAGGGATCGGAGAAACGGAAAGGGGGATGGATGGATGGATGGATGGGAAGGGATGGGTGGACGAATGAATAGGTGTTTGGGTGGATGTTTTGAATGATACAATAAAACATGAAATTACGCTGCAGCACAACGCATTATAATATAAACCATATCCCACACATGACAATCTTTACAGACCTCCACAGTGCCTATAGGTCCCCTTCGATCTCATTCCTCAGAACTGAATTTCGTTCATGCTGCTTGTTTTGGGCCTTTGGGAGGAGATGGAGCGGGCGGGGGTGTCGGGGGGGGGGGGGGGGGGGGGGGGTGGGGGGTGGGGGTGGGGACTGTTTTGCTTATAGGGGGATAGTTAGTAAAGAAAGGGTCCCTAACCGTCCCATCCGGCCTTAAGGGTAATGTCGCGTTGTCGTGTGCTGTGTGTGCAGCGTGGAGAAAGCTGTGGAAGGCTTCCTGCAGATCGTTCAGGACGACGACAGCAACGGCTCCAACATGACCGTCACCGTCGACGGCATCATGTACAAACAGCAGCTACTTCAGCCAGGCAAAGGTCTCCATCCTTCCCAGTAATCTGAACTCCCCCCCCCCCCCCCCCCCCCCCCACACACACACACTGCCTTCCGCCTCCCTATTCCATTCCTCATTCCATTTCCCCCCATTTACCCTTTCGCGGTGAGCTGACCTGTCCCGCTCCCCCCCCCCCCGCCCCCCCCCCCCCCCCCCCTTCCCCCATTCAGCTGTCTTCCCGTCTTTGGTGAATTGCCCCCCCCCTCCCCCCCCCCTGTCCTTAATGAGCTGTACTCCCCCCCTTTGGTAAGTCGTCTTGCCTGCTCCCTCTCTCTCTCTCTCTCTCTCTCTCCTCTCTCTCTCTCTCTCTGTCTGTCTTTAGCGAGTCGTACTCTGCCTCTCTAGTGAGCTGTCCTGTCCTTTTTTCTCCCCGAGTAAGCTGCC
>JADBJO010002909.1:230000-232500 GCA_016801955.1 Conus betulinus | reverse complement strand
CGCACGCACACACGCACGCACACACGCACACACACACACACACACACACACACACACACACACACACACACACACACACACACACACACTCACACACGCACGTACACACTCACGCACGCACGCACACACACACACACACACACACACACACACACACACACACACACACACACACGCACGCACGAGACGAGAGAGAGAGAGAGAGAGAGAGAGAGAGAGAGAGAGAGAGAGAGAGAGAGAGAGAGAGAAGAGAAGTAGAAACAAAGATGGAAGAAAGATGGTGAGAAATCAGTCAACAGACAAAACGTTCCTAAACCATTCACCTTTCGTTTACTTCCAATAAAAAGCGCGCGCAGTCTTTTTTTTTTTTTTTAATCGTTCTCAGTCGTTTGATCAGGAGACGACAGTCTAACAGAAAAAACTCCACGGCGTCAGGTCAGGACAAAAGCTCAAGGAGTTTGTCTAATGTTGTAGAAACTGAGAGAGCCTGCGTAGCTGCTGACAACCACCAGTGTCTTCTGAGTCTGATCATCCACGATTCTGCAACCAACAGAGCCAAAATCGCGGTCAAGGGAGAGAAGCGAGGGATAGGTTTAATTCTGATATATTACATCCCTTGGACCGCTATTTCGAAGGAGGCTGGGGCAAGGGTGTGAGGCGGCGGGGGATGGTGGGGGGGGGGGGGGGGGGGGGGGGGGGGGGGGGGGGGGGGGGTGGGAGGGAGGGGGGAGGGGGGGGGGGGGGAGGTCATACTCATGAGTTCACGACTCGGCGAAAACATCAAAGCGACATGACCCCGATTTAATCGCATGATTGATGTGCGTGCGTCCGTGTGTGTGCGTGTGTGGGTGTGTGTGTGTGCGCGCGCGCGTGTGTGTGTGTGTGTGTGTGTGTGTGCGTGCGTGCGTGTGTGTGTGTGTGTGTGTGTGTGTGTGTGTGTGTGTGTGTGTGTGTGTGTGTGCGTGCGTGTGTGTGTGTGTGTGTGTGTGTGTGTGTGTGTGTGTGTGTGTGTGTGTGTGTGTGTGTGTGTGCGAATGTGTGTGTGTGTGTGTGTGTGTGTGTGTGTGTGTGTGTGTGTGTGTGTGTGTGTGTGTGTGTGAGTGTGTGAATTCCTTGTTTTATGTAGTCATTTATGTATCTATTTATTCAATTATTTACTTGTGCATCTATTCATCTTTCTATATATATCTATTTTATTATATTCATTTCTCTATTCATTTGTTTATTCATTTACATATTGGGGTATCTCATGCATCCCTAGCGCCTATCCAGTAGCCCCTCCACCCGTCTCAGGCACCCACCCACCCCCTACCCCCACCCTCCCCGAAGTCATTATTTTCATGGCGCTGATCTTGCTCTCCCACACGTAACAAACACCCATGTCTGCCCGCTGCAGCCCTGACACCTGCTGTCCGCAAGGAGCACGCGATCAATGTCAATGTTAATCTGACAACAAACGCAGGACACACCCCGCTGCGAAACCATCCCCTGGCCACAAGATCTGCTCATTTGCTTGTCACGCGGGTGCCGCACTGTGAGTGCTTTTTTTTTTTTTTTTTTTTTTTTTTTTTTTTTTTTTTTTTTTTTTTTTTTTTTTTTTTTTTTTTTTTTTTTTGACGGTGCCACCACTTTCAAAGACAGTGCTTCTGGAGCTGCTGATGCCGTCCACTTTGGCGAACTCACTCTAAGCATGGCATGTATGTAAAGAGGGAGTCTTCACAGAGGAAATCACAGCACCATGGGAGGAAAGGCCAGGGAATCTGAGATTCTCGTGTGTGTTGTTTGTTGTTCTATAATGATCAGTAACAATGAAGATGATGGAGATGGTGGCATGGAGTTCCATTCTGGTCAGATCCTATAGGCTATCGGACAAGGCTTTTTGATATTTATCATCCATCCCAGCGTCGGCCAGGCCCGACTGACACAGACACCTGCAGTGTTGGTCAAGAAAGTTGAACGAAATTCTGAGACGCATCCACGCACTCGGTGAATGTCGACTGCGTGGTTCGAGGTGTTCCTTGGAACTTCAAAGCACACTCAAATCTTTTCTTTTTTTTTAATTTAATTTTTTTTTGCTGTCCCAACCTCTGAACCACTTCAGAGGCAGTGCGCCCACACGCCGCTTATTCCAACACCCCGTTCACAGCCACAGCCCGGTCGGTCCAGCCGCAGCCCAGGCACCGGCAATCCACAGGGAGCAGTCAATGTCAAGCCGTCAAGAGAGACAACCCACCGGAGGAGACACTGCACTGCTGCCACTGCTGTGAGTCACTTCGGTAACGTCCAGTGGCGCCTGTTCTGATCTAATACACGCAGGACACCACCTACTAAGCCCCCTACTGACGACAATAATTGCTTGGTCGCGGAGCCGGCGTGAGTGAGCTCTCCCTACGGAGGGCGCCACCACCATGTCCGTCCAACGACAGCCCCCATGGACTCGCCGATACCGGTGACCCCGACAGAACCAAACCAAAGCCACAGACGTGGCGAGGACATCGAA
>JADBJO010002909.1:215000-225000 GCA_016801955.1 Conus betulinus | reverse complement strand
AAAGAGGAAATCTTTCCGAATTATGATCATCCATTTTGTTTTTCTCCTCCATGCACAAAAGAGGAAATCTCTTCCGAATTATGATCATCCATTTTGTTTCTCCTCCATGCACAAAAGAGGAAATCTTTCCGAATGATGATCATCCATTTTTGTTTCTCCTCCATGCACAAAAGAGGAAATCTTTCCGAATGATGATCATCCATTTTTGTTTCTTCTCCATGCACAAAAGAGGAAATCTTTCCGAATTATGATCATCCAACTTTGTTTCTTCTCCATGCAAAAAGGAGGGAATCTTTCCGAATGATGATCATCCATTTTTGTTTCTTCTCCATGCACAAAAGAGGAAATTATTCCGAATTATGATCATTCATTTTTGTTTCTTCTCCATGCACAAAAGAGGAAATATTCCGAACGATGATCATCCATTTTTGTTTCTTCTCTATGCACAAAAGAGGAAATTATTCCGAATGATGATCATCCATTTTTTTTTCTTCTCCATGCACAAAAGAGGAAATCTTTCCGAATTATGATCATCCGTTTTTGTTTCTTCTCCATGCACACACACACAAAACACGTTGATAGTAAGGTTCTCTGATTGGTTGAAGTTGCCTCAGACATTTTCCTTCTCAGGTGTGTGTGGAGCAAAACAGGTCTCTTGAAACAATGGTTTTGGATTCCCATGCCTGCATCAGACAGTCAAAAATAAAGCCTTCCTCTTTTACTGCCAATAGTTTTGCAGACTTCAACTGCCACTCAAGTCTTTGGGGTGAGACTCTGGTATCTGGTGCTACATCCACTTTTTGTTCGTTTATTACGAACCTGTTGTGAGCCAGTACCTCTACATCTGTCTTGTTTACCTATCATTCGAAAGAAAAGTAGTAGTTCTCTTTTTACTGTGGGGCTTGTGTATATACGCCAAACATCAGCTGTACATAAAGGCCATGCTATACTATAGGACTTAGTCAAACGACTCAGATTATAACCATCGTGACTTTTTTTTTTCTCATTTGCATGCAGTTAGATAGGAACATGCGGGCCGATGTTTAAATCATATACCAAAAAAAAAAAAAAAAATGACTCTAGTAAATTATAAGAAATAAGCTTTAAACTCTTTCTTGACATTCGTCGTCATTTTTGTGCCTCAATTGCCTAATGTTTTGAGATTTTAGGAAACCTAAGTACAAGCGATGCACACTTGTTGAGACTAAAGTTTGGAACAGGATTTTTGTATCTATTTTGCTTGTTTGTTTCATTGTGTTGATTCCAAAAATATTTGGCAAGTTCTTTAAAAGTAAAATTCGTGAATTTTTTTTTTTTTTTTTTTTTTTTTTTTTTTTGGGGGGAGAGGGGAGGGGCGGGGGGGTGGGGGGGGGGGGAAGTGGGTGCAGAGAGAGAGAGGGAGTCGAGGAGAGAAAGAGAGAGAGTGAGAGAGTGCGAGCGAGAGAGCGAGCGAGAGAGCGTGCGTGTGTGTGTGTGTGTGTGTGTGTGTGTGTGTGTGTGTGTGTGTGTGTGTGTGTGTGTGTGTGTGTGTGTGTGTGTGTGCGCGTCTGTGTGCGCGCGCGCGCATTAGCGCTCACGCATGTGTGTGTGTGTTTTCCCCCTAGGTCTTTTTGTTGAATATTTGTTCTGATCAAGTTATACATTAACATTCTTTAAATAAGTTCAGTCCTGAAAGCTGCTAGAACACATCAAGGACCAAAAGGTTTTAATATGATCATCCCATAATTAGGCACCATTATCAAAATCATAGATTTCAAAAGCAATTTGAAAAAAAACCATAGTCACCCTTTCATGCTTTTATCGTTACTTATTTTATCTGTTATCGTTTCGGAGCACAAGACAAACAGAAAGGATACAACCGGGTTCTTAAATTTTTTTTTGTCCCTGTATTAGAAATTCTTTCCTAAATGATTTCCTCACGACATGCAATTCTCTCACTTTGGGTTGTTTCCCCTTCTCGGAAATTTCTTCTTTCCTGGGACTTTCTTGCATCTCACGATGCCCCTTGCTCCTTGATTGATTTGGCTTTCTGTGATGTACCTTAAATTCTTTTCCATCCTAGGATTTTCTCATTTCCACAAATGTTCTTGCTTTCTAAGAGTAGAGAGTTCTCACCTTCTAGTTACGTCATCACCCAGCGAAAATGTGGAGCAAGTTGGCTGATGTGAAAAATTCATAATTCCATAATAATACACAGTAGAGGCTGGGCGCGGGCAACTCTCTCTCTCTCCTCTCTCTCTCTCTCTCTCTCTCCCCCCCTCTCTCCCTCTCTCTCTCTCTCAGCTCCCCCCACAACTCCCAAGACCACTCTCTCCTCCATCCTTTCATTATTTCAGCTTATTTCATTTTTATTTATTTAATTTTATTTGTTTGTTTATTATTGTCTATGTTTTTTTTATAATCATTTCTCTTCTATTTTCACTCGATGTTCCATTATGATGCATGACCGCCTTGTTTGCTTGTTTGTAGTTCTTACATTATTTCATTTCACTGCTTGTTGTAGTCCCTGATCAGGGATCATGACTGGATGTAAAAAAAAGTACGTCAGTGCTTATCTATTATCCTCGTAAATAAAGAATTTTGTCTTGTCTTGTCTTGTCTTCAACATCGACGTGTGTGTAAAATGTGTGTGTGTGTGTGTGTTTGATTAATGCGTGTGCGTGTTAATGTGTGTGCACCATATTAAACGTGCGAGCGTGCGTGACTGTTCACCTGACGTGTCGTGCATGTTTCAGCGAGATTCATCAAGGCGCGTGCTTGCGTGTGTGTGTGTGGGTGTGCTAGTGTTTGTGTTGTGTGTGTGTGTGTGTGATGATGTCTGTGCGTGTGTTTTGAGAAGTCTGCTCTGATTCTCTCTCTGTCTCTGTCAGAGAATGTTTGTCGTGGCTCTCTTTCTCTCTCTCTGACCAACACGTCTCCCTCCCTCTTGAGTACCAACCTCACTCTGATTCTGCCTTTAACGTCTCTCTCTGATGAGAGTACACAGTCATGTGTGCATCTCTCTCTGTGGGCATCTCCCTCTGTGTGTGTGTGTGAGTGTCTGTGAGTGTGTGTTCTCTGTGTCTGTGTGTGCACAACTCACAAGACTGGTGGTGTGTCCATCATTCGTAGTTTTGCGTGCTTACTGACAGGCAGAGACCTAAAGGCACAGAGAGAAAGAAAGAAATAAGAAGAGATGATAACAATAATACCAATAATGTGATAATAGTAATAATGATAATAATAATAATAGAAATGACGATAATAATAGTAGTAATAATAATAATGATAGTAATAATGATGTGATGATAATGATGATGATGATGAGATGATGATGATGATGATGGTGGTGGTCATCATCATCATCATCATCATCATCATCATCATCATCATCATCATCGTCATCGTCATAGCACGACCTAAGAAAAAAAAGCGAATCAACATCGAGGTGAAATAAAATGAAACGAAAAGAATTTGTCTCGATTAATGCCTGCTTGAATGCTTTCTGTGGGCCATATCAAAATGGAAAAGAAATGACAGCACCCCCTGACCCCCCCCGTATGTCATGCTTCAATCTTCAGTATTCATCAAGGTCTCACGCTTGCGGACTAGAACATATACTTCTGCGGTCGACCACAACCGCTAGTCTTTTCGAGAGTCTTGCTCATGATTTAAAGCTGATGATAAAGAATGATGATCCTCTGATCAAGAATGTAAGAAGAGGGTCTCGTGTTGGACACGACTTAGCAGAATGTCTGACCAACACGTCAGAACCAACCCGCTGGTCAGACCTTGAGTACCTATCTCACCTTGATTGTGCCTTTAACGTCAAGTGTTTGGAGAGAGTACACAGTCATGTGTGTATGTTGGTGTGTGGGCATGGGCCCGTGTGTGTGTGTGTGTCAGTGTGTGTGTGTGTGTGTGTGTGTGTGTGTGTGTGTGTGTGTGTGTGTGTGTGGTGTGTGTGTGTGTGTGTGTGTGTGTCGTGTGTGAGTGTGAGAGAGAGAGAGAGAGAGAGAGAGTGTGTGTGTGTGTGTGTGTGTGTGTGTGTGTGTGTGTGTGTGTGTGTGTGTGTGTGTGTGTGTGTGTGTGTGTGTGTGAAAAACGCATATGTGTGTGCATATGCTGTGTGTATCATGAAAGATTATGTGGTAATGTAATATCACACGTGAGTTCAAACAGCAATAACAACAAAAAAAAAAGCTGATGACCAAAGCGACGCACAGTCACTTGGCAAAAATGTTTGCTCGCTAACTTGTTTGTAATCTCGATTGTATGCCTGCTTGAATGCTTTCTGTGGGCAGGGCAATGTAGCAACATTCTCCAGGCACCCCCCCCCCCCCCCCCCACCCCCCCCCCCCCCAACCCAAATCTGTGTAAGTTCACGCGTATTGTAAGCCGGCGCCCGGAAGTGAACTTTTACTTCTGCGGTCGAGTTTACTGATTCCTATAGTCTTCTCGAGGTCTTGTCGGCTACCCCAGTTTTGCATCTGCAGCTCTGCATCCTCTGGCCAGAAAGCAGAGTAAGATTGGATGCCGTAGAACATCTTGGGTTGGACAGCGTTGGAGAATGTGTTGTGGGGGGGAGTACGATCCAGTGCCAAAGATTCACAATCGTCTTTATGGGCAATCATATTTCGGCTGAGGTGGCTCAGCAGTCGGCAGTGGCTAGTCCTCCAGTCTGAAGAGGACCCCTCTTGCTGGTTGCACACTGGAACAAAAAACAGCCAAAACAAAAAAATGCGCCAAATGTTGGTTGTGGATGATCGAGTTTTTCTATACAGGCACACGTAGATTGTTGGGGAATATTTGATTGTGTCTTTTAAAAAGTTGATTTACCTTCTTTTCCCATCGAGATACATGTCAGGTGGTTCAAGCAGAGAGAATTTAAAATGAAAGGAATGGGACTATTTGGGGGACCCCCAGCTGGCGCAAGGATATTAGGGTCACGGGTGAGTGAGAAGGCCTGAAATGACGTCAGCTGAGAGGGGAGGCCGTGTTTTTGAAGACCGTGAATGATTGAATGATGGCACAGATGGAAATCAAAAAAAGGGGGGGGGAAAGATTGAGGGGGGAAATGAGGGGCGGGGGGTGGGGGGGTGGGGGGGTGGGGTGGGGGAGACGAGGTTGTTCTGTTGAACAGTTATCATTTTCCTATCAAATGCTGGCTCAAAATTTATGCCAGGCCTCAAAACGCTCACATGGATTATATAGTGATTGAAAGCAAATCCTAATCGTGACCCGTAGCCATACCTCACCGGTCTGGGCGGTGAATAAAACGGTCTATGCACTGCACTGCGGGTTGAAAAGAAATCCTCGTTGGAAAAACACATCAACAGGAACACCTTTGCGCTGAATACTGACCGGCCGCTTGTTTGTGCATTTGTTTTGTTTGTTTGCTTGTTTGTTTGTTCATTTGTTTGTTTGTTTGTTTTTTTTCAGTCTTTGTGACCTGACACGTTATACACATCGGCAGGAAAAGACGACATAATCAACGAGACGATTAAGATGAAAACTAGCCTGCCCTGTAGGAAAGATATTCTTGTCGAGGTTTTTTTTTTTTTTTTTTTTTTTTTTTTTTTTTTTTTTTTTTTAGTCAATGGTATTTGGACTCTGAGAAACTGTTTCCGTCGCAATATGGAATGAAATAGCAACTGATGTACCAGTATATCAAGTCACAGACACAGGGAATCCTACGAAAAAATATAATCAATAGCAGCCTAGGAAATTGTTCTCTCAGTTTGGAAACTTGAGGAAGAAATAGTTATCCGGAAAGAAATCATCTGTTGCAGCAGGTCATAGGTGGTTTGAGAGAGAAAAACAAAACAAAACATCAGATGGCATTGTAATTGAAGGAAAACCGTAGATGTCTTTACTACAGAATGGCCAGGAAATCTGTTTCTGATTTGTCGATGTTCCAGAAATGTTCGAAAGTATGTAACATGACTGTCATTTACAAGAAAGATGTATGCAAACGCCAACGGACGAAAAGGCTCTGAAATAATCAAGCTCTACATTTGCTACATTAGTTTCAAAACGAAGTCACTGAGGGCGTTTTCATCCAACAGCCATTTTGATTTTGCGCCGAATAAGAGAAGATAAGTGGTTTCTCGTTCTTCGTTTTCACTGTCCTAAATGTTGTTTGTTTTTATGCCTGAAGAAGACCCAAGAGATCGAAATGCATTGTGTTTTGTCCTGTACATTGTCTGTGTCCTTGGCGGTAATTAACCCCTTCTTTTTTTCTAAAATCTGCTACATTGTTTAATTGTACTAAAACTGGTTTATCCAATACATAAATCCATCGAAAAGACATAGAACAGATATTTTTCATTGGTCGCCCAGCAGGCCTGTTTTCGCTTCATCAAGGGAACGAGAGTTACCCTACTTGTTCTTTAAATACTGTTGACTGTTCCCTGCTTCATTTAAGATTTCCTGTCTTACTTGTTTCGATTCTGTTTGTTTTTGTTTTGTTTTGTTTTTTAACACACACACACACACACCACACACACACACACATACACACACACGCGCGCGCGCATGCACGTATACACGCACGCACGCACACACACACGCACACACACACACACACACACGCGCGCGCGCGCGCTCAGCCCTCCCCCCCCCCCCCCCCCCCCCCCCCGCTTCCCACTCTGCCACTCTGCCTTTCCCATCTTTAACCCCGTACCCTCACCCACCCCACCCTATTCAACCCCCCCCCCCCCCCCCCCCCCCCCCCCCCCCCCCCCCAAAGTCTTACGCTGTCCCCATGACCGCGCGACTGCGCTCTCATCGAATTTGCACGTTTGGAGCGAGTATCGCCGTATGGACCCTGTGTCCGCCGTGGCCAGCCACACCTTGCCGTCCACCTCAAAGCTGACCATGGCAGCAGGCTGGTAGAAACTCTGGATCGTCCGGTTGAGCAGGTTGATGGCTGTGGACAGGACACAGTGACCGATACATGTACAGACCCGTGGAGATGGACAGATGAGGAAATGACATTCCGATAAGGCTTTCATCCCCTCCGTGAAAGGGGAGGTGTGTGTGTGTGTGTGTGTGTGTGTGTGTGTGTGTGTGTGTGTACAATCCATGCTTGATGGAATATTACAGGACAGTTTCGTCGGGTAGTAAGATATACACAAATTCTGCTGTTCCTCATTTTGATCAAATCAGATAGAGGAGAGGGGGGGGGGGGGGGGGGGAAGGCAAATGACAGAATGGAAAAGAATACGGTGAAGTGAGAGAAAGAAAGACAGACAGAGAGGGTGTGTGATTTAGTGGTTAGGCCAAAGCCCCGTTTTAATGACTGAACACACACATAAAAAAACATTCACCCTCACACACACATATACTAGATATACCCAATATATATATATATATATATATATATATATATATATATATATATATATATATATGTGTGTGTGTGTGTGTGTGTGTGTAGCTGAACAATTAAGTAGTGGGGGAAAACAAGTGCAGGTTAACAATTTTTCCATCATTATAGCAATGACTTGGCAAAGATTAAAATTGAGGAGAAAAAATTGAAGATGAAGTAAATGGGCAAATGTATATCATAAATATGAAAACCGTTCACTAGCTGCATGAGAAAACTATCGCAATCCCTCTCGAAGGCTGATCTATGTGTATCGCCTGCTCCGAGGCCTTTCGTCCGCTGGATCGGACTCATCAGTGAGGCACGGCTGATTGTGTCTGTGCTCTTGGCGTCAGATAGAGACACATCACAGTCCATAATTCTGTGGTGTTCCGACTGCCAAGTGTTCGAAAAAAAGAATCCAACAGCACCCCCAAAGCAGCCAGCGAAAGGTAGTAGAATTAAACAAAACGAAAGTGTGGAGAGGAAAAAAGTTGTTGAAAACTAAAAACATTACGCAAACAGTATAAAATGTAAGAGACAATCTTTGAGCCTATGCTTGAGGATCCATTTAAGGATGCAAAGGAGATCAAAAGATATGGAACAGTTTGAGTGGTCAGATCTGCTGTTCAATAACCCAAGCATTGTCAGCGGCTAAGAATTGTGCAGAACAACCTTTCCTTGGATCTCCTAAGAGATGCAATCACCCACTGATTGACCAGTGTGTGTGTGTGTGTGTGTGTGTGTGTGTGTGTGTGTGTGTGTGTGTGTGTGTGTGTGTGTGTGTGTGTGTGAGTGAATATTCATACATTATCACGAATAATAAAATGATTACGAGGAGCAGCAACATATCATATACATGTGAGAACAATGGAAAACATTCTGTGCACATTAATTGTTTTCCCACCTTTAATATCAGTCTTTCGCCATACACAAAGAACTACAGAGAACAAATAACACAGCGGAACGCCTTGACTGCCTCATGCGTCGCAAGACGCGGGAGCATCTAAGTAAGTGACGTTGGTTTGTGACTTAAAGCCGGAAGAAGAGAAAATTGAGAACTTGATTTTTTTTTCTGTTTTGGTTATTATTATCTTCTGTGGATGTGTTGTTAAGGAATATCTGCACATTTTCGACATTTGAGTAAGCTATGTACTTTGGGTCTTGCTTCTGTTCTGCAGAAAGACCAGGAATAGTCTACAGCACAGTTGGAAAAATAACGCACTCTGCGTCGTCAAAGTGGACAGAGTTAGTCTCGATCTAACTAAAGACTTCTGTTTCAAAACGGAGTGACTGAGGGCGCAAAAACATGTGTGTGTGTGTGTGTGTGTGTGTGTGTGTGTGTGGTGTGGTGTGTGTGTGGTGTGGTGTGTGTGTGTGTGTGTGTGTGTGTGTGTGTGTGTGTGTGTGTGTGTGTGTGTGTGTGTGTGTGTGTGTGTGTGTGTGTGTGTTTGCGCACGCGCGCGCGCGTGTGTGTGTGTGTGTGTGTGTGTGTGTGTGTATGGCTGTGGTGTGTGTGTGTGTGTGTGTGTGTGTGTGTGTGTGTGTGTGTGTGTGTGTGTGTGTTCTTTCTTTTTTGCTGTCCTATCTTCTGTGCCATCTCAGTGGCATTGCATTCACGCTGCACAGTCCGAGGCCCCCGTTCACAGCCCAGCCCAGCCCGTCCCGCCGCAGCCCCGGCACCGGCACTCCACAGGGAGCAGCCAATGTAAAGTCATCAAGAGGCAAACCACTAGAAGAGACCCTACACTGCTGCGGAGTCACTTCAGTAGTGTTCAGGGGTCCCTCATGTGATCCAACATATTCAGAACACCACCTACTAAGCCTCCTATTGATGACAATAATTGCTAAGTCGCACTGTCATTTGTCAAGTCACTTTTATGTGATGAAAGAGATCGGTTTTTCATTTCTTTAAGACATGCATTCCAATCACCAAAGCCTTGATTTGTCAAAATGTCATCGAGTCCATATTTAGTTTGAAAAAAGAAAAACATGATGCCAAAGCATTTCCTTGTATTTTTCTTCATGCAGGTGCAAGAACATCTGATAAACTTTGTAAAACGATTGATGACGTGGCATTCCAGTAATAGGCAAACAGCATACATCATACATTCTACAAACGAGTAAATGATGCAAAGGATGTCCGCTCAAAACACCGGAAGTTAGGGAGGTTGGCGTTCTTACACTCACATTAAGAAATCTCGCCAGCGCGAACAGATGACCTTTTTCAACGGAATTTAAGTCTGTATATCCAGTCAATAATTCGGCACCACATACTAACACCGGCTGAATCCGTGTGCCAGAAGATTTGAAAAAAAAATCTCTCTTCAAGGGTCCACGAAAGTTTCAAAATGCCAATAACCTCCACCCCGCATTTCTTTTTTTTGTTTTGTTTTTGTTTTTGTTTAACAAATTTTGCGAAATATTCATTGCATGGAAAATGATAATATGGTAGACAAAAAAGCTCATAGACGCTCATAGGTATTAACCACATTAACACAACGTTTACCATATAACAAAGATCTGCAGGCTGCAGATCATGATGAGCGACTTGTCTAGCTTTACACAACGGTCTCAATGCTTAGCGACTCCGTACAGAACTCAATCCAGTTTTGAAGTAACAAGTAGCAAAGAATGGCAGGTTACAATGTC
>JADBJO010002909.1:202500-210000 GCA_016801955.1 Conus betulinus | reverse complement strand
AACAAAACAGCAACAGCAGCTATAGCAACGACAACACCACCACTACCATCACCACCGCCAACAACAGCGACAACGACAGCAAGAACAACAAAAGCAACAACAGCAAACAACAAGACAAAGAACGTTAAGAACAAGAATAAGAACAATCACAATAACAAGGACAGGAGAGATTGCACAAATACAAAAACAGTCAGACGAAGAACAAGGACGATAAGCATACAAGAATAAGAACAAGAAGAAGGACCACAAGAAGAACAAAAACAATAAAAAAGAAGAGCTTCCATCCTTCCAGTGAGTCACACATATCCACAGCAACTGATTCACCCACACAAAACGGTCATTCAGAGGCTACATCCTGCCACCTGTAAATTCCAGTCTATCTACCCACCTATCAATCCATCCAGTTACTCGCCCCACCCATTAGACTGTCTATCCAGCAAGTCTCCTTGACCTCACCCGAACACGCGCCACCATTCCTTCAGTCTGCTACCTATTCAGCCATCCAGTACCCCACCAGTCCTTTACCATGGATGGTGGAGTTTAATGCCCTAATAGCCAGTCTTTTAGGGAAAGCTTTGTCCTGCTGCAGCAAGATGCGTAACGTAGAGTCGGTTGTCTGCCGGACCTGGAAGCTGGCAGGTTTGGTTGAGGTCTGTATCTGCGCTAGGAAGGGGGAGGGGGGGGGGGGGGGGGCATTTTCAGGCAATCGTTCTTCTCAGATAGGGTTTGGGGTAAAATTGTTCTTTCGTTTGTTGTCCAGTGTGGGTTTTTTTTTTGTCAGACGTTGTCAGCCGTCCCAGACGGGTGTCCAGGTAATGATGGTGTCTTGTCTTGTCTTGTTGCCCTGCCTTCAAGGCCATCTTCAGGTCTGCCGGGCGGCCGTCCTCACGTTGAGCGGTGACGGCCCTGTCCTGCTTCAGACCGACTTAGAACAAACAGGCAGGACAGCAGTCGCCAAGTCACTGCGAAGATCTACGTCCACTTTCGTGCCCCGTGTGAGGAATGTTTCCACCACTCCCTTCCCCAAGGAGAGAGTCCTGCAGATCGTGCAGGCCATGCTGAAGTCACCTTGTCGATGAACTGCCCCACAGCCTCAAGACCCCTTCCACGGCGATACCACTTGACCCGTCGTCACTGCTAACACGAGAAAGGTTGACTGCGCCTCCCGACGCTTCTCTGTTACATAGGCGCCTTCTGCTTGTAACGCCACCTCCCAGACGGGTCGTCGACGACCCTCGTTCAACATCATCCATATCTATATCATTCATTCGGTCACCCTGCACCCATCGCCCACTCAGACACCACAACCGTTTCGAAAATCCATTCAACATACCCAACCATTTATGTTAAGTGGCCTGTGTACATTTGTTCATTCACCCACCTGCTAGCAAATTGTCTGTCTGCCTGTTGATGGAAGCACACGTTTCACCTGTACGTCAACCCCATCCAGCTCGAATCATCCGCATTCATTACCGTGCCAACCCTTCACCCATACGTCCACTATCCCATTCACCCAATCCACCTACACTCTAATGTCCCGTTCGTCTGTTCGCAACCTGCTCTCCAACCCATCCACCCTCTCACGAACACCTAGCCACCAACCGTCCAGTCTACGAAGCAGTCCATTTCAGTGACGGTGTTGTCTTTGATTTGGTCAGTGAAGAACTGATCTTTGCGTGGCTCAGGAGTTGATGGAAATACACTCTTCTCTGCCTGACCTCTGGACAACAATATATCCCACCTCCCTCCCTCCTCCCTCCCTCCCCCATTCCCCCACGGCACACACACACACACACACACACACACACACACACACACACACACACACACAAACACAAACATACACACACCCTACTTGTCTAACTATACGAAATGTTGGTAAAAACAAAAAACATGTAGCTCTCCCACTAGTCAAAGCATTTGCCAAACTCAACCGAAACTCGCCAGTAATTCAGCTATTGTCTTGTGAATCATCTATATCCTCGTCCATCTTTTATTAACCGCTCCTCCCTCATCCCCGCCCACCTATTTTGCATTCACTCATGACTACATTGTCCACTCAATTATCTATCTCGCAGCTCCCCTGCCTACCCCTGCATCCCCTATCGATTTAACCATCCATCCACAACAAACACACTTCCAAGCCAACCCTGGGCACCCCTCTGGGGAGACACACACACACACACACACGCACACACACACAACACTCACACACCCTCCCTCCCCCGCCTGCCGTTTGAACTATTCTTACTGGCCGTGTTGTCCTTGAGCTTGGTCAAGGGGCCGTTGACTGTTGTGCGGTCCATCAGCTGATAGAAGTGCACGTGACCCTTCTCCACCAGATCACGTGACTCGAAAGACACGGCCAGGAAGTCTCTGTTGATGCCTCCTCTGCACACTGGTCAACACAGTGCGTGTGAACATCGGCATGAATTGCCCATGAATTCAAAGCCCAATCAGTTTCAGTTTCAAGGAGGTGTCGCTGCGTGCGGACTAGTCCACGAACGCTACACCACACCCGCTAGGTTTTGAGACGACGCTATGCATGATTTAAAGCTGATGGATAAAAGAATCAACGACTAAGATGAGATAATTCAAGAATAGGATCTCGTGGCTACGACCTACGCATTAGCCAAACACGCTGGTCAGACATTGAGTACCTACTAAGCATTCCTTGTACCATTAATATCAGTGTGTGTGTGTTTGTGTGTGTGTGTGTGTGTGTGTGTGTGTGTGTGTGTGTGTGTGTGTGTGTGTGTGTGTGTGTGTGTGTGTGTGTGTGTGTGTGTGTGTGTGTGTGTGCATGGACCCCTGTCCGTGTGTGTGTGTGTGTGTGTGTGTGTGTGTGTGTGTGTGTGTGTGCGTGCGTGCAACCAGGTTGTTTACACTTAGGGTTTGTAGTCTCTGCCTCTGTTGTTAATGTATGTGAATGTACGTGTGTTTGCCAGTTTTCCTGGTTAGAACAAAATCTAAACCTTTTCATTTTATTTTCAGCGAATATCAAGTTCGCTCAGGTTTTATGTTGCTATGGCCGAATAAAGAATTGTATCTTAAACAAACGCAAATCATTGAGCAAACAAAAACTGAATTTACTCTTTATTCGACAGACAAAAGGAAAATAGAATAAGTGAAGTAAGAGTAAAACAAATGAAATAAGATTGAAATAGTAGATGAAATGAACTGCCTTAGATATGAAGAGAATACGCGCGCGCGTGCATACACACACGCACACACGCACACGCAAACACACACACACACACACACACACACACACACACACACACACACACACACACACGCGCGCGCGCGCGCGCGCGCGCGCGCGCGCGTGCAAATGTACGCACGCACGCACACACACACACACACACACACACACACACACACACACACACACACACACACACACACAGAAGGGGAGGGGGGGCAGGGACACGGAGATTTTAATAACACAGGCCCTGGCCCCCAGTGAAGGGGGTGTTGTGAACAAATCGTCTCTCTGAATCGAGAGAGGGAGAGAGAGAGAAGGAGAAAGAGAGAGAGGAGGGGAGGAGAGAGAAGAGAAGAGAGAGAGAGGAGAGAGAGAGAGAGAGAGAGGGGGGGGGCAGACAGACAGACATAGATTCATTCATTCAGTCAGTCAGTCATTCATTCATTCATTGACTGATTGATTCATTCATTCCTTCAATGAAACTCTTCATTCCAGAGAGTGACCGATAAGCGGGGAGAGGCTGTATTTCCTTCATCTGGTCTTTGTCCTTTCGGGTCACTAAGTAAGGACACTAAAGGATGCAACTACACAAACACTGTTACGCTATATACGACTGATGCTTCGTCTCCCTCACCCCAAAGATTGCCGTGCAGTCGTGTGTGTGTGTGTGTGTGTGTGTGTGTGTGTGTGTGTGTGTGTGTGTGTGTGTGTCTGTGCGCGTGCGTGCGTGCGTGCGCGCGCGCGCGCGCGCGCGCGCGCGCGTGTGTGTGTGTGTGTGTGTGTGTGTGTGTGTGTGTGGGTCTGTCCTGTCATCCATAGGGATATTGGACTTACCGCTGATGCTATCGGGGGGAGCCCATACTGCTGGTAGCTGAAGACCTTAGTGGACAGGAGCTGGGGGTTGTTCGGGTCCCCCATGTCCACCACGTGCAACACGTCCGCCGAATAGCCTGACCATGGAAACGGTAATCAGATTTTGGACTTTGCTTACACTGGATACAACACGAGAAAAAAGGTATCGTCAAAAGTTCATACTATATTGAGCTTCTGTGTGTTTTTCTATTTCAAGAAAATTAGCTGCGTCAGTCGAAGTGGGTGGGGAATATCCACCAAACTTGAGTAGAAATAGGATTTACGTGTGTTTCAGACATCACGGACATTTTCAAAAGAAGGACTGTTTAGTTTCAAATCTTCATATCGCCTCAGAATATCATAACGAAAAATTATGGATGAAAAAATTATTTTAAAAAAATTACTGCGAAGTAGAGGTGTTTGGTCTACTTTGAAAATCACTATAATGTAATAAGTGTTTGGACAATAAGCTCTATAAAAAAAAGTTAGTTCAACAAAGAAAAGTATGTCAGTCAATTGCCCTAAAAGTACATGGTTATATTATTCAAAGTTGAAGTTGATCATCACTGTAAACTCATTTAAGCAGGGTAGATCACTTTTCTAGAACACATGGCATGGATATTGTTGGTTATCAATTTCATTTCATGATGAAGTGTCACTGTTATTCCGATGTACCTGAAAGATTGTCATCCGACAGATAATCATGGCCGAAGTCTGTAATTTTATTTATTTATTTATTTATTTTACTTTGTGAATTATTTTTGGTGGAAAAAAAATGCTGGGAGAAAAAAAAACACCTTCCCGCACTCCAACTTTCCAGGACTCACCGAAAAGGATTAGGTAGGTTGTGTGTATGTGTGTGTGTGCGTGCATGCGTGCGTGCAAGCGTGCGTGCGTGCGTGCGTGCGTGCGTGCGTGCGTGTGCGTGCGTGTGTGTGTGTGTGTGTGTGTGTGTGTGTGTGTGTGTGTGTGTGTGTGTGTGTGTGTGTGTGCAATGAATTCATCGGCGCCAACCTAGTCACAACTTCAAATCCACAACGGGACTATAAAAAAACGGAGTTATACTATGACTCTGGAAGCTTTCTTCTTCTTCTTCTTTGCGTAAGCCTTGGTATACACGGTCAGTCGGGCCCTTGTGAGGAACAGTGCCGTTTTTCCAGCAGCTCTTGTGGACTGCCGTAGAGCTTCGTCATTAGAGCTGTCTCTGTTGGCCATGCTTCTCTCCTTGTCTGTTCGTCCAATGGGCATTTTTCAGAGCAAATCCTTCAATGAGTGCGGCATGACGATCCACAGGACGGAAGGGGACCCCTGTTAGAGTGAAACAGCAAGGCACTGCGCCGGCAAGGGAAACGAAGCAAAGCCAAGGCCAGAATTCAAACTCAGTGCCAAGAATGTCCGCACTGATTATTCAGAGTGTGGAATTTGTCCATGCTGTCAGTGCTAAGCACCGGATCCACTTGCCACTCGCAAGTGCGAAAAAAGGTATGGTAGAAATCCAATGCAAAAGTAGTCCTCAAATTGGATGGGCCATGGAAAATAGCCCAGTGCGGTACATATTGGCCATATTTGAAGATTTGGTAGACGGAACCCACAGCGACGCCTACGGAGTAAAGAGAATCAAGAGTGAAGAGAGCTTCTCAGTAAATCAGACGCTACTGAGAGTTAGGTAACGTCTGGAAGAAAGAGGAATCTTAAGAAACGGATGAAGTCTGCCCCAGAGACTGGAAGCTGTGGGATGACCTGAAACCTCAGCGAGCACCCCTGAGAAAGCAGAATCAGAATCAGCATGAAAGAGAAGGAAAAAAGAAGAGAGAAGAAAAGAAGGAAGAGAAAAGCAAGAAAGCGCCAGCCGCCGTGGCGAAGTGGTTAGCGTCGCGGACTCCCGGCTGGGAGGTCGTGGGTTCGATTTCCATCAGAGTCATGTGGGATTTTTCTGCTCCGACCGGCTCCTACCCAGAGTTGAGTTTGATACGGGCTCAGTTGGGAGGACTGGGACTACACAGTCGGGTTTCATCTACTTAAAGGATGCGTCTCTGACAGTGTTGCTCAAATTTCCTGACCAACACTTCAGGTGCCTGTATCTCTCGGGCCTGGTTGAAGCCGGGATATATTATAAAAGGAAGCGTAGAGTACAGCCCTGCCATGCAGTCTCAGACCGAAATGAAAATCCGTAGCATCATCTCAAACATCCTCATTCCCATCGATCAGCATTAAAACGTTCATAATTCTGTGGCCCTTCATGCTCTGCTCTCATGGTGACCTCAGTGTCGATGTCCTCTCCACGTCTGTGGTCTTGGTTTATTTCCGTCGGGGTCACCTGTATCGGCGAGTCCATGGGGGCTGTCCTTGGACGGACGTGGTTGCGCCCTCCGTGGGAAGAGCTCACTCACGCCGGCTCCGCGACTAAGCAATTATTGTCGTCAGTAGGGGGCTTAGTAGGTGGTGTCCTGCGTATGTTAGATCAGAACAGGCGCCACTGAACACCACCGAAGTGACTCGGCAGCAGTGCAGTGTCTCCTCTGGTTGGTTCCCTCTTGCCGACTTGACATTGACTGCTCCCTGTGGATTTCCAGTGCCGGGGTTTCGGTGGGACTGACCAGGCTCTGTTTTGGACGGCGTGTCAGAATGAGCGGCGTGGGTGCAATGCCACTGAGGTGGCACAGGAGATGGGACAGAAAAAAAAAGGAAAGCGAACGAACAAAGAGAACAGAAAGCCCAAGATGTTTTCTTCAGAGACCCCTGTCAGTTCGCCAGAAAAATTCGAGCTATTCGAGCAGCCCAAATCGGAGATACTCCCAGTGGACAAAGACAATCTTAAGAAACATGTGAGAAAAACACATTCCGATCCTCAGAGAGAAGCACCATTTGAAATTGAAAGCTATGCAAGGTATGAGGCACCAGAGAAGATCAATGATAAGCCACCAACTCTGGATGAGGCAAAGAAAACGGTAGAGAAAAAAAACCAAGAACCAAATCGTCACCTCCACCTAATGGAATACCGTCCATGCTGCATAAGGGATATCTCAATATTGTTCAGTGGCTGTAAAAAAAATGTGATATGATCAGCATGAAAGAACTTGAAGATCAGCGGCCAACGGAGGATGACGGCATTTACGTTCCCAAAGAACAGAACTCGAGTGACTGCCAACAGTTCCCACCAATATCACTTCTGAATGTTGAGGGGAAAGTCTTTTCCTCTGTCATAGGAGCGTCAAGTTGACTTTTGGAGGTGTCAATCCAGAAATAATATGTCCTGGAAGTGTGGAGAATTAGTCGGTGATTATGGAAGCGGTCCGAAGAGCCACGTGCAGGTAAAAAATCTTGCCAATTTGTATCCCTGAAATCCCCGTGTTAATTCTTTCATATTAATCGTACATTCATGTATCTATCAGCTGTAAATCCTACGCACTGTGGCCTCGTGGCTTAGCAAATGGAGTGCA
>JADBJO010002909.1:190000-197500 GCA_016801955.1 Conus betulinus | reverse complement strand
ATATTTAAAAGATAAGAAAGATCCTGACAAAATTGCTGAAAAGAACAGAGCAAAAAATCATAGTAACAGAGTAATCGAAAAAGTCAAGGAGCAATATTGGTCAAATTTCTGTGAAAAATGAAATACATGACCACAAAGATCTTCAGAAAACATGGAAAAAATTAAAAGACATGAAAAACGGAATTAGTCTTCCTGAATATCCCATAACATTAGAAAATAATGAGTTCCTTCAAATTTTGAAAAGGCTGAAGCGTTTGCAAATATGTTTGCAAAAAATAGCAATAGAGAGGGCCTGACAGAAAAGCAAAAGATATACAGAGAGAAAAATGGAGGATAGGGAAACGCATGAAAAAAGTCCCAATAATAGTCACTATGCAAATGCTCCCCTTACACATTTCAAGAATTAAAGGATGCAATTCTCTCTATTGGTTCGAAAAGAAAGTCAGTGGGACCAGATGCGATTTCCAATGAAATGATAAAGCATTTGCCAGCTAATTTCACAATGTTTCTGAACTTATTTTTTCAGAAATGTTGGTCTGAAGGGCTTCAACCAATTTTTTTGTGGAAAAAAAATCAATTGTAACCCCTATCCCTAAAGAGGGCAAGTCAAAATCAGACAAAAATAACTACAGGCCAATTGCTCTCACTTCACATGTGGGAAAACTTATGGAAAGAATTATTCTAAAAGACTTGAACATCATTGTGAAAAAAATGGTGTAATACCAATACAACAGGCGGGCTTTAGAAAGGGTAGATCTACAGTTGACCATCTTGTAAAAATTACAACACAGGTTAAACATCAGTTTGCACGTAGAAAAAATGTGCTTGCCACGTTTTTTGACATTAGAAAGGCATATGACCAAGTCTGGCATTCAAAACTCCTGAATAAATTGAAGTTAATTGGTCTCTCGGGATGTATGTACAATTACTTAAAAACCTTTTTAACTGATAGAACAATACAGACGAAGGTAGGAAATGTATATTCTAATGAAAGACATATCCAGATGGGAATCCCGCAAGGAGCTGTGATAGCTCCTATCCTGTTTAATATTTTGATCCATGATCTTCCTAAATCATTATCAAAAACTGTTGAACTAGTACAATATGCGGATGATATCTGCATATATATGGATGAAACTTTACTTTAAAACGTCACACACCAGTTAGATCAATCAACTATATTAAAAGTTATATCAAAATGAACTAGAGATAAAATTAGTAAGTACATGACATGACTGAAAATGGATTGGCCCTTTCAGCTGAAAAAATCGCATATGGTTCTGTTCAATACTGGCTATGATCCTGATCCTTTGCCCTCATTTCAAATAGATGGATTGTGCCTTGAATATAAAAAAGTTGTAAAATTTTTAGGAGTAAATTTAACTTCTAAATTGAGCTGGAATTATCACATACAAACAATTCTAACAAAAGGTAAGAAAACATTAAACTTCTTGAAAATGGTGAGTCAACAATCCTGGGGTAAAGACAGTAAAGTATTAACACATTTAGCTACTGCGCTTGTACGATCAAAACTATCCTATGCCCAGGAGACATTTTTTTCAGCCCCAAAATATTTAATTAAAAAGTTACAGAGTATCGATAGTAAGCTTACAAGATAGCTCTTGGTGTCCCGGTTCATGCATCAACTTTAAAAACTTATATGGAGATCGGAATATTACCCTTTTGAAGAAAATATGAAACTTGCATCTGCAAAATATATTTTAAGAAGTCATACACTACAAAATCTTAATACCAGTGAAACTGAATTAAAATCAGAAATAATTTCCTAACGGGCTCAAAAAATTGATTCTCTAAAATCGATAGCCTCATACACATCATCTGACTTATTTACAAAAGCAGCACTGCACCTCAAAACGTAGCTCCTCGGGTGTCTTTTAGCACTATCCCAGAATGGGAACTTAGTAGAGCAAATTATGACATAGACTATACAAGTTTAAGAAAAAGTGATGGACCCTTGTTGCCAACGAATGTTAAGTCACATATAAATGAAACTTATATAAATCACCTTAAAATCTATACAGATGGTTCTGTACTAGACAATCATTTGTCTGGTTCAGCATTCATAATTCCATCCTTAAAAATAGAGAAAGGTTACCACCTTGGAAAGAATATTTCCATATTTACTGCGGAACTTGTTGCCATTATTATGGCATTAAACTTTCTTCTTGATTTTCGATTTCCTGTATTTCAAATACTACTTTGTGTTGATTCAAAATCAGTCCTACAAGCTCTAAAATTTTCGAACACAAGTGTGAGAGCAGAACTTATATCAGAAGTGTACCACTTAATTCATTTTTTTTTGCATTTACGTGGTTCTTATGTCGATTTTTGTTGGGTTCCATCTCACTGTGGATTACCTGCGAATGAAAGGGTAGACAAATTAGCCAAAAAGGCTGCTATCACTGAAACTGATTTAACAAAGATATGCATTCCTTTATCCTTACATGAGAGTTATAGTCTTTTAAAAGACGCAGCCTGGAACTCTATTTCAAAGAAGGGAAAAGGCACCAAAAACACAAAAGGGGATATTATTTAACAAGATATCAGCAAATAAAACAGGTATGAAGAATCTCTACCAAGAGAGGATTTTTAAAAAGTTTGATTTTTAGATTGAGGCTTAATGCCTTTAAAACAAAATTCTGTAAACATGTGACTTGTATTTGTGGCCAGCAAATCACTCCGTTCCATCTACTATTTTTGTGCGATAGAATGAAACCCTATTTACCTGCTTGGTTGTTGAACACTGAACCGTCGATGTCAGTCTTTGAAGACATCATCTCTGACGAATCGAACATTTTTGAAGTTGTTCAAGGACTGATCAAGAGCCCAGTTGGACATTTACTTTAAACGTCTATGTTATTTTTTCTTAATCTTTGTGTTAGTTGCTTATTTAGTGTTTCTTTGAAAGTTTTGGATCCAGTTATGTGGTGTTTTTTCTTTTTTTTTTTTTTTTTTTTTTTTTTTAAATCTATGCCTAATTGCATTGTATATACCTACGTACGCCCCAAATCAACACACAACCGTTTGCATGCATACACCCAAAAACATCACATCGAAAAATAGGACCTAAAAATAGCACAAAGGAACTAAAGAAAAACAAAAAATAAGAGAGACAGACAGGCAGACAGACAGAGAGGAAGACAGACATAATTAATAAGTAAGAAAATATGGGAAAGAAAAAAAATAGGAAGAATAAAGACGAGGGGAAAAACAAACAAAAGAAAGAAGAAAGACAGGGAAAAGGCAGTACTTTAATAAAACGACAGTAAGCTCACAAAGTACAGAAATCGTTGTTGGCTGTTTGATTCTAATGAAGAGAGAAAGAAGTATAGTAACAAAAAAGAAGTATAGTAACAAAAACCAAACGGCAAGATAAAATAACGAGACACAAGTCGCAGAAAATCAATGTAAAAGAGAAAGAAAGAAAGAAAAGAAAGAAAGAAAGAAAGAAAGAAAGAAAGAAAAAAGACGGAAAGAAAAAAAAGAAAGAAAAAGAAAGAAAAAAAAAGAAAAGAGGGGGTAAAGCAACAGAACAATGAAAGAATAGTAAACGAAAAAGACAGATTGAAAAAAAAAGAACAAACAAGAAAGACTAGACATCAAACGCAACTTACCCCTAAGAGAATATCTAGACTAACAGTATTGATCAAGTCAGCGACGAAGCCATGCTAGCAAAGGTCAAACCAAACTTAGAATCCTAAAGATAAGAGTTTACCCTGTTGTATAACTGACCACTGGCCATTCGAATGCTGCATAGACAGCAAGTTGTTCTATCATGACACTGTACAGGAAAGAGAGGAAGAGAATGGAGGACGCAAATATGGAGGGGGGAGGGAAGGGGTGATGTCGGCGAAGAAATTATGATCATGATGAGAGAGAGAGAGAGAGAGAGAGAGAGAGAGAGAGAGAGAGAGAGAGAAACAAAGAGAGAGAGACACACAGAAAGACAGAGAGAGAGAGAGAGAGAGAGAGAGAGAGAGAGAGAGAGAGAGATGGCAAACAGAGAGAGATGGCGATGAGAGAGAGAGAGAGAGAGAGAGAGAGAGAGAGAGAGAGAGGATGAAGACGAGAGAGAGAGAGAGAGGCGTCTGGTTTCATAACGAACATGACGAAACAGCACTAACCAGGCCTAATGAAATGAACTCACAGCTGTAATGTAGCCTCAGCTATGATGCATCTTCAGACGAAAAACCACCAACAAAGCGGAAAGGAAGGAGCCGAAGGTATATGGGGCGGGGGGGGGGGGGAGGGGATACAAGGGTACAACTACAGCTATAATAACAATATCAATCCCCATCATCAATACCTCCAACAGTGACATCCCTACAACAACGACAACAATACCACTACCACCAACAGCACCACCCACCCCAACTACCACCTACACAGCCACCACACCACCACTGACAACAACAACAACAACAACAACAACAACAACAACGCTCGCACACAGATATTCCTGGGACTGAAATAGTTCAGTTGATTGAGCACCGGTCTTATGATCCCGCTAATCCTGAGATAGCGGGTTCAAATCTCAGCCAGGCTATTTTTAGTTCATGGGGGATTTTTTCCCCTAAGAGTTACCGTAATGTCTGAATACCCACCCACCCACCCCCCCTCTCCCTCGCCCCCCCCCCCCCCCCCCCCCCCCCCCCCCCCCCCCCCCAACACGCCCAAAAAAAAAAAAAAACAAACAACAACGGCGGGTGAGACTATAAGCCGAGGTTCCTTGTGAGAACGCACGCATAGCATCTTGCATCTTGCACACACGTAAATCCCATCACCAACTTTCGCAAGAGAAGGCCAGTTTGGCCGTTGGTATGAATGACACGCTGCACATGGCATACACTGAAAGAATGAAAATATGAATGAAAGATTGAGTGACTGGATGGACTGAATGACACGGAAGAAAACGACTGAACGGAGCGCCATCTGGCAGATCTTCAGTCGCCTCTACCCAGGTGGGTACATTGTCGAGGGAGAGAAATCTCTCACAAGGGGCTTTAAAGCGCTTGAGACACAATTTCGAGCGCGGTGAAGAAATCCGTAATTAGCCAATTAGCTGAAGCACCCTCACCTATCATCGATGTTCCAGCTGTGTGAAGGAGATCGAAGTGTCGGGTAGATAATTGTCAGTCGACAATAATCAGCGATGGCGGTGAGGATCCCCGAGTTCGAACATTTCCTGTGATAGTGTAAGGGAGACAAATGATTCACTCGGACCTCGGAGCATCGAGTGGGAGCTAGGTCTGCCGAAGTTGTTTGGTAAAGAGACTGAAACCGTTCACTTGAAGAACAGCAGTCTGTTGCTAGTTTAGGTGGTACTGCAGGAAGGCACTGTGTTGATGCGGCTGTCAGGATGGTTGGAATGTGTGTGAGTAATGTTGCCGTAGATCTAGTTGCAAAGTGAGACGACTGCAGGCGGAAATCTAAACAAATCTTAAATAATTGTTAGCGAACCGCCAAGAGAAACGTGGACAAACGAGTCACAGGACAAAACACGGCGCGTTTCGACCTCATAGGTCTTTCTTCAGGCAAGGCACAAACAAATAGGACAATGAAAATGAACGCGAATTTTTCACTTAGGCGTTGAATGACTGCCTACTTTGCGCTGAAGAGATCTAAGCTAAGTGAGAAATTCGTTCATTTTCATTACGACAATAACGGAAAGATTTTTTTTTTTGTAGGCCTAAATGAATTTTGAAGAAGGGAGTTGGGAGTGAGGGTGAATAGTAAAGATAAGAAAGAGGAGAGGGAAGGGTACAGGCACTGCTACGTACCTTATCTGCAGCCACTTGCCGTGTGACCCACAAATGATTAAAAATCAAATCTGGTATCGAAATAGACTGCTTTCTCACAAAGAACAACGCATTTATATCTTGGCGTCACGAACATGTACACTGGCATGCGACTGTTGCTACTGCTGCTGCTGCTGCTGCTACTACTACTACTACTACTACTACTACCACCACCACCACCACCACATCACCCACCACTACAACGGCTGCTGCTGCCTGTTTGTCTTCCTACTCTTCTCTGTCTACATCCTTCTTCTTTCACTTCACTTGGACCCAAGGTAATGCCACGAATAGATAGCTGAATGATTATTGATTAGAAAGAAAACTAAACTTCCAGTACACACGATTTCCTTCTGTCACTACGACGAAAAACAACGCAAAGATTGTGTGTGTGTGTGTGTGTGTGTGTGTGTGAATAAATTTCGAGAAAGAGTTTGGGGGTGAGGATGAATAGCGAAGATAAAAGAAGGGAAAGTGTGTGTGTGTGTGTGTGTGTGTGGTGTGGGGAAGGGGGGGGGGGGGGGGGTGTACAGACACTGCTACGTACTCTATCTGCAGGCACTTTACTGCGTGACCTACGAATCGTTGAAAATCAAATCCGGTATCGAAATAGACTGTTTCCTTAAAAAGAACACTTTACTTATGTCATGGCGTCACGGACATGTGTACTGGCTACTATAGTTGCTGCTGCTGCTGCTGCTTGCTGCTGCTGCTACGACTGTGCTGCTGCTGCTACTACTGTCACAGACACTGTTACTGGCTGCTACTTGTTGCTGCTGCTGCTACGTGTGCTGCTGCTACTACTACTGCTGCTGCTGCTACTACTTCTGCTGCTACTACTGCTGCTGCTACTACTGCTGCTACTACTACTACTACTACCAGTATCGCTGCTGCTGCCTGCCTGTCTTTCATCCTGTTTTTCCCTGTCTTCGTCCTTCTTCTTAACTTTGATTTGAACACACAATGTAAATAACACAGATAGATAGCCGAATCATGAAAAGAAAGAAAAAAAAAAATAATACAAGTAAAACATAGAAATCATTCTGTCAGTATGACAATGACAAGGCAGTGATTTCTTTCTCTAAATAACTGTCTGATAAGGGAGTCGAGGTGAGTGTTCATGGTTACAGACGAGTGTATGCGAGGATCGGCCTGATCAGCCGTCTTCGTACACACACCTACTACCCAGTGACAGCTGAGGACGTGGTCATCCTCGCCCGCCAAGATGAACGACACACACACACACACACACACACACACACACACACACACACACACACACACACACACACACACACACACACACACACACACACACACACACACACATACACAATGCGCGCGCGCGAGCAAGCGCCCCGCACGGCACGTACGCACGCACGCACGCACGCGCAAGGGCATGCGAACGCGCGCGCGCACGCACACACACACACACACACACACACACACACACACACACACACACACACAGGTGAGCATAAGAGAAGAGAACGGGAAGGCTCGTCTACTACGTATGGGACATGGTTATCTGTCCACACTCGCCGTCTGACCCACAAAATAGCTGAGAATCAAATCCGGAATCGAACCAGACTGCTTAATTCCCCTCAAAAGCACAAGGCGCTTATTATGTCATGGTGTCACGTACACGCATACTGGCACGGCTTCCGTCTGATATATAAAT
>JADBJO010002909.1:182500-185000 GCA_016801955.1 Conus betulinus | reverse complement strand
ATGGCGGTGGGCGTGTCGAAGTTGTTGGCGTTGTGCACGCTGAAGCCTCGCCCGCCGAAGGTGAACACGTTTCCGATCAGCCCGTCCTCTCGCTTCCCGTCCTCCACGCTGATCGCCAGGCGCCCTACGGAGGGGGCAAGACCGTCATGGGGGAGGGGAGGGTGGAGGGGTAGGAGGGGGGGGGGGGTGGAGGATGGCGGAGGGGTGGGTGGGAAGGGGGGTCGGCGGTGTGGGGGTGGTGGGGCAGTTTTGATTCATTCATGGAGACTGCAAACCTTTTTTTTCTTTTTTTTTTTTTTTTTTTTTTTTTTTTTTTTAAATTTCGCTTCACGTTCTCGAGTTTAGATGTGGTGGCGCTTTGTGATCGTTCGTGTGCTACTCTTTTTTTTTTTTTTTTTTTTTCATTGTAACTGATATCCGCTTCGCGTCCGTTTTCGTCTGTTGTGTTTTAGTTGTTTCTTGTTGTTGTTGTTGTTGTTGTTGTTCTTGTTCTTCTTCTTCTTCTTTCTTCTTCTTCTTTCTTCTTCTTCTTCTTCTTCCTTTCTTCTTCTTTTCTTCTTCTTCTTCTTCTTTCTTCTCTTCTTCTTCTTCTTCTTTCTTCTTCGTGTTGATGCTTTAAGTTGTGTGCGTGTGATTGCTCGTTCCTCGCTTTCATTGTTCTGAATGTTGTTTATCTTGACTGAAGAGGTCGAAACGCGTCGTGTTTTGTCTTGTAAATTTGTGTTCCTGCTGTGGTCCTTATCGGTCGGCTGGGCTATAAGCAACATTACCTTACCTTGTAAATTTGTCCCTTTTGTCCGGCGGAAAATCCTGTTTGTTTGGTTTTAAAGTTCGTGATGGAGTGTTAGTTACAAACATGTCTTCCCCCCCCCCCCCCCCCCCCCCCCCCCCCCCTCCTCCCCGTCTGTTCAATGCCAGTTCCGAGGTACTACTCTTCCACATGGCTCATTCTAGCTCCGTCACACACACACACACACACACACACACACACACACACACACACACACACACACACACAGAGCCCACATCTGGGCTCTGTCCTGTAGGCAGGCCCAGCACCGACACTCCACAGGGAGCGAGCAACATTCAGCAGACAAGAGGCCACCCCCAGAAGAAGACACTGCCCTTCTGCCGAGTCAACTCAGTGGCGTTTAGGAGTGCCTGTGTTCATGCAACAAGGCAGGAAACTTGCCAACCATCCCAGCCCTCCTTGCCACTCTTCCATTTCCAAAGGAGGACGATAATCAGTAAGCACTGGCGTGTGTGTGTGTGTGTGTGTGTGTGTGTGTGTGTGTGTGTGTGTGTGTGTGTGTGTGTGTGTGTGTGTGTGTGCTTCCTTTCAGTCATGGCCATCAGACACCTGTGAGCAGTGAAACCCAGTTAATTATGGCGGTCATCGTCGGCTTCCAGCATTCGAAGTGCTTGAAGAGCAGTCTTTTGTCAGGCCTCCAGACTACGCAATGATATCGATAATACTAGAGCGCATCCGCATGATTCTGTAGTGACTTGTTCTTTAGAGTCATGAAGATCAACTTCCATCGTTGATAATGACGTTTTCATGATCGCTGTACTCGACCGCTGTACATGGCTGAAAACGAAGGAAACAGCAGTAGGATGACACTGTCGAATCTCCGCCGGGCCGTTTCGGTACGGGTATTTCCTGTACAATCCTTCGAATGAGACTATAAGCCGAGGATCCGTGTGTGAACGCACGCATAACATCTTGCACACACGTAAAATCCCATCACCAACTTTTGGAAGAGGAGGCCAGTTTGGCTGTTGGTATGGATGACACGTTACACAGCAACATTCCTCCGTGTTGGAGTATGGCTGTTTTAATGGCAGGATAAAAAAAAAACGGTCATACACACTCCCTTTGTTGGGTCGATGGGGTAACCCTTGCCTGTCTAGACAGGGAGTGTCCGCAGGAGTATCAGCCTGCGCACGCAGAAGCAAAAGGATGAAAGAGCGGCAGTGGCACGTAACTATTATCCGGAGGACAATTAATTTTTTTAGAGACGCACATGCATGCACCCACGCACGCACGCACGCACACATGCAGGCACGCACGGACAAACACACACACACACACACACACACACACACACACACACACACACGCGCGCGCGCGCGCACGCGCGCGCGCGCACGCGCGCGCGCGTGCAAATACACACACATACATAACACACACGCATGCAAGCACGCACGCACGCACTCACGCACGCACACGCACGCACGCACGCACACGCACGCGCGCACACACACACACACATACACACACGCGCGCGCGCGCGCGCACACGCACACACACACACAAACACACACACATACACACACACACACACACACACACACACACACACACACACACACAACACATACACGTACACACACACACACACACACACACACACACACACACACACACACACACACACACACACACACAACACATTTGTTTTGAGCTTTTGATCCAAAGAAATCACCATACCGACTGATG
>JADBJO010002909.1:172500-175000 GCA_016801955.1 Conus betulinus | reverse complement strand
ATTTTCACTTGAGTTGGGCACGTACCCATTTTCACTTCCTGTCCACATTCCTGGGCACGTGTCGGGTTTGGGCACGTGCCCATTTCCACCTTCCTGTCACGTAGGGCGGGTGAGTTTGGGCACGTGCCCATCTATACCTTCCTGTCACATAGGGCGGGTGAGTTGTTTTTCCACGTGCCCATTGGGTTTAGGCCGTGCCCATTTCCACCTTCCTGTCACATAGGGCGGGTGAGTTTGGGCACGTGCCCATTTCCACCTCCAGGTCACATAGGACGGATGACTTTGGGCACGTGCCCATTATCCCTCCCTACCTGCCGCATAGAGCGGGTGCCCCATACCCATTTCATGCGGTGTTTCTAGACCATGACCCAAATGACTCAGCAACAGGACGGCGAGTACAGGTGGCTCAGTTATGATGAATCCCCCCTCCCTTCCTTCCCCCACTCCCTTTAAATTCAGACGCAATGTGCTTTGATTGAGACGTTTCGTCGCTAGAGATATGAAAATTTAGGACGGGGAGCGATATGGGGGTTGGGGGTGGGAGTGGGGTGGGGGTGGGGGGGGTAGAGGTCGATCCGGATCTACTCTCAGTGCGATGAGTTTGGGGCATGTGCCCCTCCTTACCCGCCGGAGGAAGGGTGGGGGGGCAATTTTAGGAGTAGAGTGATTACGAAACGTTACACCGGAACCACCACCAACGACTTTGCATTAAGTAACATCATTGGACCGATGGGCAGCCAATGACGATGCAGGAAACTAAACACAATCCAGGCATCCCAACTCAGTACTAACCACCACCTTCTTCCGTCCCCCCACCCACCCCTGCTACTCCCCCCCCCCCCCCTCTCCCGCTTCCAACACCTCATTTACTCACTGGATGTACTCCGAAGCTCCAGGTCCGGTGAAGAGCCCGGCGAAGGAGATGGTGGTGGTAGTGATGGGCGAGTTGACGTTCAGGTCGAAGGGCATCAAGATCTTGGTGACCGTGCCCTCAGGATCCCTGTAGACGTTGCTGGCTTCCCTGGTGGGCCGTCCTTTGTTGGCCACCAGCATCACGTTGCAATCTTCGCCGAACTCGATGTCCACTGGGAGGGCTCCCACTAGAACCCCCAAAACCAAACCCAAACCCGTCACGTTGGAGCCTTTCTGCTAAAACCATACTGAGAAATGACTTCGAACCAAAGTCTAGGTGTTTGGCCTGATCGAATTAATTCAACAGACGCTGTGGCGAAGTGGTTAGTGTCGCGGTCTCCCAGCTGGGAGATTCTGGGTTCGTCAGAGTTATTTGTTTGTAGGATTTTTCTGCCCGACCGGCTCCTACCCAGAGGTGAGTTTTCTATGGGTCGGGTTGAAAAAGAGTGGGATCGCACAGTCGACTTTCATCCACTCAATGGATGTGTGTCTCTCAGTGTGTTTCTAAAAAAAAAAAAACATTCCTGACCAACACTGCAGGTGTCTGTATCCCTCGGACTTGATTGATACCGGGATACATCATGAAAATAAGAACAGAGTACAGATCTTGTATGCAGTCTCAGATCAGAATTCGTAGCGTCATCCTCTGCATCCTCATTGTCATTGATCAGCTGAAAAACAAAATTTCAAGTTCTGTGGCCCTTTATGCCCTGCTGTCATAGCAACCTCAGTTTCGATTGCCTTCCAGGTCTATGGCCTTGGTTTGATTCTGTCGTGGTCGCCAGGATCGGCGAACTCATGGGGGACGGTCGTTGGACGGACGTGATGGCAACCTCCGAAGGGACAACTCACCCGGTTTCGCGACAAAGCAACTGTTGTCGTCAACAGAGTGCTCAATAGTCGGTGTCCTGCGTATGTTGCATTAGAACAGACAAGTGACTCGGCAGCAGTGCAGTGTCTACTCTGTTAGGTCGCCTCATGACGACTTGACATTGACTGTTCCCTGTGGATTGTGTGTCCCGGGCTGTGGCTGTGGATGAGGGGTCGGGGAGAGCGACAGTGGATTCTAGGTCACTGAGGTGGCGCCAGCAGCCGGGACAGAAAACATGAAACTTACATATGTTCTTTGTTAGCGGTTTCTGTGTTTGAAATCTCTCAGGTAATCGAAGGCCAAGCGCAAATGAATAATCATTATATTTGTGGTCTCTCTGCTTTTGGTTTGGTTTCATTTTACTACGCTGCTTTGGCTAAGTTTCCATCTTCTGTTGGAAGAGAGAGAGAGAGAGGGGGGGGGGGTCGTATCATCCCCCCTTACGTCGACATCCACCACACATCCACTGACCCTCCCTCTTCCCAACCCCACCCCCTTCCTCTCTCGCCTCCCCAACCTCTCCAGCAATAATTCCTTCCTCCCTCCTCTCCCCTTTTTTCACTCCTTCACTAAACCCTACCGTCTCCGCCTCATCCAATTCCCTGCACTTTTCTGACCTCACACACACACACACACACACACACACACACACACACACACACACACACACACACACACACACACACACACACACACACACACACACACACACACACA
>JADBJO010002909.1:97500-165000 GCA_016801955.1 Conus betulinus | reverse complement strand
GCTCCGTCGAAAGACGTAGACAAATAAATCACAAGTCAAAACGCGACGCGTTTCGACCTCCTAGGGCTTCTTCAGGTAAGATAAACAACACTCTGGACAACGAAAATGAACGAACAATCACTTATCTTCTTCCAATTCGCGCGCGAGATAGGCGTCGAATCACAGGACAAAACGCGTCGTGTTATCTCTTGTGATTCGTTGTCTACCTTTTTTCGGCGGGGTCTTGTTAATAATTTTTTTTTTTTCAAATTTAAGCGGAGACGCCTCATCAGAACGAAGTGCCTGACAGACCATGGCAAGTCACTGCAATCGGAATCTTCCACCAGGACTACACAAGATCATTTGCTTGTTAGCAACTACTTCTCCAAAATGCCTTTTGCCCGGTGCGCGACAAGACACGCATTGAGCAGTGCTGCCAGTGGCCTCCTCAGTCAACTGTTTGGCAAACATATGGCACTCCTGTGAAAGTCATGTCAGACGATGGGCCTTATTATGGCTGCGCTGAGTTCAAGAAATTTGCAGTTGGTTTGGGGATTTACGCGCATCACCAGTTCCCCGAGACAGACCCTCAGTCCAACGGGTGGGAAAAAAACCTCTACTAAAGGCCAAACAGAACAGAATGGGTATGGAAATGCCAATGCTGCGCACGCACAGGGCACCCCATTGACTCCGACCTCCCTTCATCACCTGATCTGCTCTACCCAATGCCAGTTAGCATAAATCTCTCCTTTAAAACCAGCCGCTGTTGAGAAGAGGATAGCGTCGCGGACTCTCAGCTGAGAGGTTGTAGATTCGATTCCCATCAGAGCCATGTGGAATTTTTCTGCCTCGACCGGCTCCTACCCAGAGTTGAGTTTGCTACGATCTCAATTGGGAAGACTGGGGCTTTACAGTCGAGTTTCATCCACTAAATGGATGCGTCTCTGAGAGTGTTCCTCAAATTTCCCGACCAACACTGCAGGTGTCTGTGCCTCTCGTGCCTGGCTGACGCTGGGATATATTATGAGACTAAGCGTAGAGTACAGCCCTGTCATCCGGTTTTAGACTGGAGTGGAAATCCGAAGCGCCATCTTCATCATCCTCATTCTCATCGTTCAGCATTAAAAAAGAGAAAAAGAAAGAAAGCATCAAACTCTGTGGCCCTTCATTTCCTGCTCTCGTGGTGATCTCAGTTTGGAAGTTTTCTCCACGTCTATTGCCCAGGTATGATTCCGCTGGGTCACTGGTGTTGGCAAATTCATGGGGGCTGTCGTTGGACGGACGTGGTGGCCCTCTCCGGAGGGAGAACTCACTCACGCTGGCTCCGCAATTAAGCAGTTATAGTCCTCTGTAGAGATCTTATTTGGTGATGTCCTGCGTATTAAGGATCAGAACAGGTGCCACAGAACACACCACCAAAATGACTCACCAGCAGTGCAGTGTTTCCTGCGATGGGTTGCCTCTTGACAACTTGACATTGACCGTTCCATGTGGATTGCCGGTGCCGGGCTGTGGCTATGAACGGGAGTCGAAATGAGCGCTGTGCATGCAATGCCAAATAAACAAAGAAACAACCAACAAAAAAAAAAAAAAAAAAGAAACAACAACCAAACGAAAGCCCCTCCCCTTTATCACCAACCCCTCCCCCAAAAAACAACATTAAAAAAAAGTGCTGAAAGCTAGACAGCACAAACACAGAATTACCATGACAGAAATGTCCTCATACCACCACTCAAACCTGTGCAGCCCATGTAAGGACAGGGAAGTGAGAACACGGACATCCACAACCATTGAGCAGAGACTAGCACTAGTGTCCTTCACCATCCACACTCCCAACAGAGGTGCCTACTGGTGCAACCGACGACACCTGCAGGATCTGCTTGATGCATCATCAACAATAGCAACAATCCCCGCAATCATTATAACGGCACACTCTACAGGAGGAAATGGAAACAACAACTTCCAAATCCCACCAGGCCGACTACATCTACCACCTAAGCTGAGAAGATCAATTGCCACTGTTCAGACTAAGGACTGGACAGAACAGACTGAATGCACACATGCACAAAATGTACAAGGCTGGCGAGTCTGCGATGAGTCCATGCAGAGAGGCCGAAATGGACACTGAGCACATGCTACAGGACTGTCATCTCCATGCTACAGCCAGGCTGGAGCCAGTGGCTCTGAGGGCCAAACTCTCTACGGGGATTTGGCGGACCTTCGCAGAACAGCCAACTTCGTGCAGGCAACTGGCATCACCATAATTATGAGTGTTCGAAAAGAAGAAGAAGATTATAACGACAATGGATACAACGACAACCACAGAAAACCAGCAACATTAATGTGTCCTACTTCCCTGCCCATGATGACTACAACAACACTGACGGGATCACATCACCCGTCATAAGACGTCATAAGACGCTCAAAAAGACAGATCAAACCAACAAGAACAACTAGAAACAAACCCACATTTACGTTTTACAGAGAACAAAGCCAAGAAGAGGATAAAAAAAAACAAACACAGATACTGAAATTATACAACTAGAAACAAACCCACACATTAACAAATATAAAAGCCACGATTTTGAAATTGGGAACAGATTTAATTCATTATCTTGTTCCAACGTACATTGAATTTCATTGGGATCGAATGAACGGTTGTTGATTTACAGACAATTAAACAGAGGATGGGTCGAAATCAAAGTTCGCAAAATCTGTTCAGTTCACAAAATCATTTCAATAGTGGGTGTGGCCACCGCCATTGGCGAGACATTCCACGCAGCGACGACTCCTCATCGAGTTGACCAGTGTTCTGATGACCCTCTGAGGGATTCTCTGCCATTCCAGTTGCAGCATTTGGAAGAGATCCTGGCGGTCTCTGGGAGGTGGATGGTTCTCCTTCACACGTCTCCCCAACTCATCCCACATATGCTCGATGGGATTGAGGTCGGGACTATACGCCGGGAAGATCATCCTGTTGATGCCGGCCTGCACAATGAAGTTTCGGCCACCGGGGCCCTATGTGGCCGAGCATTGTCGTCTTGGAAGACTGCCATGGGTCCTATATCCGTTGCATGGTCGGAACAACGAAAGGCGCCAGGATTTCATCCCGATAGCGGATGCCTGTGAGGTTTCCATCAATATGGTAGAGTGGTGTCTTGTGGTGGAGGCTGAAGGCACCCCATACCATAACAGATCCTCCCCCAAAGGCCCTGGTCTGGCGAACAGCTGCATCAATGTAACGTTCACCAACACGCCTCCAAACTCTAGTTCGGCCGTCATTGTGTTCAAGACTAAACCGCGACTCATCTGAAAAGAGGACCTGGGACCACTGTTGTTTGGTTCCATCTCACATGACGATGGCAGAAAGCTCGGCGAGCCAGCCTATGGGCTGCTAGCAGTTGTGGTCGAACAGCTGGGCGACGTGATCTGAGGCCGAAGTGGTGAAGACGGTTTCGTATGGCTTGACGGCTGAGGATGGTGTTATTTGCCATACGAAGCTGCCTTTGGATGCTGGTGGAAGTGGTATCCCGCTGCAATAGGGCCTGCCTCTCGATGAAAACGATCTTCTCTGGGAGTAGTCTGCCTAGGCCGACCTGACCGTGGCCTCTCTTCAACGCTGTTGGTCGCCCTAAAAAACGCTGATTCAGTCTAACAATAACTGAATGATGCACACACAAGTCGTCGTCGCGCCACTTCAGCCTTTGCAATGCCATCTTGTATCCACGCAATCGCCCTGGTTTTGTCAAAGGTGCTAAGTTTTCTTCGTGGTGGCATGGTGAGAAAAGGGCTGACAGTAACCAACCCCGCGCTTAAAACAGCCAAAAGAAGGGGCATAAAACTTGCACACAGGGGGTTGATTCATCCCTTCAAAAAACATTGTTTTTTTTTTTTGTTATGCGGCAACCAATGATGGAATCTCACACAGCAGTGTGTAATCCAGCCTGTGTCAACTGGTAGTGCGCACGGGGGTCTTGGTGACCTCGTTACCGCGCGGGATAAAAAGTGCAAAGTTGCGTTAACTGTGCCTGTTTTGCATCAAGCTTGCTGGCGACACAAGATGTGTAAAATGAAAAAAATTCTTTTTTCCCGTGCAAGAGCAGTCTCTCAAGTGAGTTTTATGCCCCTTCTTTTGGCTGTTTAAGCGCGGGGTTGGTTACTGTCAGCCCTTTTCTCACCATGCCACCACGAAGAAAACTTAGCACCTTTGACAAAACCAGGCGATTGCGTGGATACAAGATGGCATTGCAAAGGCTGAAGTGGCGCGACGACTTGGTGTGTGCATCATTCAGTTATTGTTAGACTGAATCAGCGTTTTAGGGCGACCAACAGCGTTGAAGAGAGGCCACGGTCAGGTCGGCCTAGGCAGACTACTCCCAGAGAAGATCGTTTCATCGAGAGGCAGGCCCTATTGCAGCGGGATACCACTTCCACCAGCATCCAAAGGCAGCTTCGTATGGCAAATAACACCATCCTCAGCCGTCAAGCCATACGAAACCGTCTTCACCACTTCGGCCTCAGATCACGTCGCCCAGCTGTTCGACCACGACTGCTAGCAGCCCATAGGCTGGCTCGCCGAGCTTTCTGCCATCGTCATGTGAGATGGAACCAACAACAGTGGTCCCAGGTCCTCTTTTCAGATGAGTCGCGGTTTAGTCTTGAACACAAATGACGGCCGAACTAGAGTTTGGAGGCGTGTTGGTGAACGTTACATTGATGCAGCTGTTCGCCAGACCAGGGCCTTTGGGGGAGGATCTGTTATGGTATGGGGTGCCTTCAGCCTCCACCACAAGACACCACTCTACCATATTGATGGAAACCTCACAGGCATCCGCTATCGGGATGAAATCCTGGCGCCTTTCGTTGTTCCGACCATGCAACGGATAGGACCCATGGCAGTCTTCCAAGACGACAATGCTCGGCCACATAGGGCCCGGGTGGCCGAAAACTTCATTGTGCAGGCCGGCATCAACAGGATGATCTTCCCGGCGTATAGTCCCGACCTCAATCCCATCGAGCATATGTGGGATGAGTTGGGAGACGTGTGAAGGAGAACCATCCACCTCCCAGAGACCGCCAGGATCTCTTCCAAATGCTGCAACTGGAATGGCAGAGAATCCCTCAGAGGGTCATCAGAACACTGGTCAACTCGATGAGGAGTCGCTGCGTGGAATGTCTCGCCAATGGCGGTGGCCACACCCACTATTGAAATGATTTTGTGAACTGAACAGATTTTGCGAACTTTGATTTCGACCCATCCTCTGTTTAATTGTCTGTAAATCAACAACCGTTCATTCGATCCCAATGAAATTCAATGTACGTTGGAACAAGATAATGAATTAATGATTGCAAAGAACAAAGCCGAGAGAGAATTAAAGGATACAGACATAGAGATTATACAACTAAAAAAAAAAAAAAAACACATTAATTAACGTTCAAAGAGATCAAACAAATACACGAACAAACAACGGACACAAACAAGTAGATATCGTGTCATCTGATCAAATGTATGTAAGTAGCTTTAAATGCATGCTGCAATGCATGTAACAAGATATGCTAATAGGCTAAGTAGTCTACATTTGTCTTGTGTCGTTAGTGTTTTTTATTACATCAAATAATCTGCAGCCCTTTACTAATAAACCAAGTTATATAATGAGAAAGTAAAAGTAAACAAAGAAAGGAAAACCAAAGTATTCAATGCGTAGTTCCTCTCAAGTAGTGATTAATCCAGATGACATGTGGTAATAACATAAAAAAAAAAAAGGACAGACAGTGAAAAAAAAAAAAAAGTAGCTGTGGACGCCAAGCACTGATGCAGGAAAGACTGAAAAACTGCATTCTGGAATATTACTGTAATAAACAAGTGGGGGTAGTCTTTGCTCCATAAGGAAAACCTAACACAGAGTAACTTTTTATTCAAGACTGGCACAGCCTTTAAACTTGAATAAAGTCAGACAAATACAAAGACAAACTAATGGGGAGGGGGAGGGGAAACAAAGCGCAGGCCAACAACTAAATTGTCTTCTTAGTAATGACTTGGCAGAAACTTTGAACTTAAGGAGGGCAAGAGGTTGAAGATGTAAAAACTGGGAACATGAAATTAAGAAAATATGAAAACTCATCTCTAGCTGCATAAGGGAACCATCGCAATCTTTTAAAGCGAGATATATTTGTATTGCTTGCTCTGAGGGAGATATATTTGTATTGCCTGCTCCAAGGAAGATATTTTTGTATTGGCTGCTCCGAGAGAGATATATTTGTATTGCCTGCTCCTAGGGAGATATATTTATATAGCCTGCTCCGAGGCCTTTTGTCTGCTGGGTCGGAAACTCATCAGGGAGACACGGTTGGCTATATCTGTGCTCCTGGCGTTATTAAATAGAGAACACACCACAGTCCATAATACCGTGGTGTTCTCACCACCAAGGGGTGCAAAAAAGATCCAATAGCACCCCCCGAAGCAGCCAGCGAAGAGTAGTAAAGGAAAACCAAACGAAAGTGTGGGGAGGAAAAAAAGTTGCTGAAAAACTACAGATATTATGCAAATAGTAGTAAAATGTAGGGGGCAATCTTTGAGCCTACGCTTGAGGATCCACCCAAGGATGCAAGGGAGATCAAAAGACAAACACAAAGACAGACAGAAACAAATACAAATAACCTCAATTTAATCAAAACGAAATTGGAAATGAAATGAGGCAGGGAACAGTAAACAATAAACAGTAAACAAGTGGGGTAGTCTTTGCTCCCATAAGGAATCTCTCTCTCTCTCTCTCTCTCTCTTACATACACTCTAACACTAACGTACACTGAAACTGTAGCATCAAATTGCGGAATTCTAGTTGTTCAGACTTGCAGATCAGGACATCAACCTTTTCCACACGCGAAATGAGCACTTACACTGAAGCATTTTATTAGCCACCATGTAATGTATGACCTGACACAAACCATGAGCCAACCTGCAGGCCAGCACCCTCCGATGCGCATTGCCCAGACTGCCGTAGACTATAGCGCCCCAATTCTGCTGGTGACGCCGAAGGAGCTGATCTCCAGGCATAGTGGGAGATAGTTGTTGAACTTGGCACTGTAGCAAATCACCAATGAAGACATCGGAGGGCACTGCCACCTCGCCAAGGAAGGCCTGGCGATTAGTCTGGTCAGTGATGGTGATGTCAGGGGTGCTGGCGGTGGTGACAAAGAATCAGTGTCTGTGTCAAACACGTGTGGTGTCAGACATGTGTCTTTGATCACCTGACTAGAGTCGGAAACACTAGGGATGTGTGTGGCGATCACCTCAACAAGTCTATTGTGCCTTGCTTGGTAGCCTACATAGCTTGGTAGGCCTACTTTGTATGGCTATTTAGCGCAAGGGAGACTGTTTCTGTTGAATGATTGCACAGAGTACATCGCCTGTTGCACTCATGAGGGTAGTACAGTGCCATCACTCTGTTGCACTGTAGTAATATGCACACACACACACACACGCGCGCGCGCGCGCGCTCACGCACACACTGACATAATATACTCACACACAAAAAAGTGGTTGTGTGCACGCACGCACACACACACACACACACACACACACACAAAGATTCAAAGATTTTAAATCCTGCGACCCTTTTTGTGGCAGGGAGGACTTGAAACAAATCAAACAAATAGAAATGAAACAAATCAAACGTGAAAAATTCCCTATAATTAACACACTGAATGTAATGTTTACACAACTTACTAAGTTTCAAAAACTTCGCTAAGTTTACCAACACTTTCTTCCTACCACAAAGCAAACAACAATAATAGTTAAATACGGACTTTGTATACGTAAATTTTCTAGGTATAAACAGATTTCTAATGTCGTTATATATGTTACATTTCATTACAAAATGAAATTCATCACCAAGGTCATACTGGTCGCAGTCCCGATAGAATCGTTCATCGTGAGGTATTCCAAATCGTCTGCCAATTTCTATCATGAGCTTATGATTGCCACAGCGAAACCGAATCAGTGGGTATATATAAACATCAGGTAACATTTTAATATATTTTTCACGGCGAAACTCTGTTTTAAAATTTCTGTAAAATAAAATTAACACTTATTACTAGATTCTAAAGCATCATTCCAAGCACGTTTGTAAGTGTCTTCTAATGAATTACGAACATTTCTACAGAGACTGTGAACAGACGAAAACTTTTGTGTCTCCCACACACAGTCGAATCCTGTTTCTATTAGGACATCCCGTATACACATCAGCCACCTGGATGTAAAACCCTGATTTCTGTACAAATCATATAATACCTGATGCAATCTAGATGAATATTTGTTTTGTGGAGAAAGTAAGGATGACCAGAATTTTATCATTCGTGCATGCACTTGAACTGAAACAGGATACATTCCTAGTTCTCCACACACACACACACACACATCCCCCCCCACCACCACCACCACCACCACACACACTCGTGTCCCCCCCCCCCCCCCCCCCCCCCCCCCACACACACCAACGCATACATATTTACGTCCATAGACTCTCCACTTTACCTACTTGCGTCCCTTCATTGGCGCACACTTAACAAGCACTCATACTTTCATTGTCACATGTGATCCCGCCCCATCTAAATGTACGGAGTGCAAGGCCGAAAAAAAAAAAAAAAGAGTGAGTGGGGCTTCTTCTACGAAGACCTGCTGTCACGTTCTTTCTAGAGCCTCTTCCTACTGATAGGAAATTAACAGCTGTGAATGACATGAACAGTAAATAATTCAAGGAAGGTGAATCATGGCCCCTGGAGTGGATTAATTAAAGGTACTCAACCCCAAACTATTACAAGCAGCATTAGTGTGGGTTATGTACCTTTTAAAAATTCATTATTTACGTATACAATTATTCTGTCTGTTTATGTATTTGCTAGTTTTTGTTTACTGTCCATACACATTGGCCTCGTGGTTTTGCAGACTGATCTGGATCACATAATAATCAGAAGATTCGAAGGAATTGTCCGTTTTAATACTCTATGATCTGGATGAATCCACAAACTTGACAAAACCGAAACTGAAACCGCACGACAGAGGGGAAAGAACTCTGTTTTAACACATTCAAGATGTTCGAACGAAGCAAAGAAAACGGACTCGACAGTACTTGATGTAAACTTGTCATCACTCGCATAACATTTTTGTGAAACTGCATCGATTAGCCAGGATGAGTATTTCAAATTGACCTCTTATAACATAGGAGGGTCAAACGTTTCCTTCCGTCTGGTTTTTTTCCCCCTGAGAATAATGATGGCGTTGCGTGACATTCCCAGGTTCCAGGAAGTATGTCTTGGAATGTTTTCCTAGAACGACTAAGCTCGGTTTTGATCAGTCCAGGACAGCCGTGGTGGAAGAGGTGCCTGTGAATGTGAGCTGCAAGCGATTGTTCCCAAGCAGGTAACTTCTTAATGAATGTCGTTTAAGACGCTTAGATTCGTTTATACATTATCAGTGGAAGCTCATCTGATAGTTTTTTTTTTTTAGAATTTTCAGTTCATTTGGCCAAGCTCTATCAGACACGGCGGGAACTACTGTGAACAATTATGGTAAAGATAAAGTAGACTCCGCCATATTGTTTGTAGTGATTTGCTGGAGATTACTTGAAACGATGTCTCGGTGTAAGCAACGTTGGCAAAGTAGCATATCCATGAGTACATGCAAGTTTGAGAAAGTTGCCATTCCTTACTTAAAACGTTAAAGCAGATAAAAATAGATGATGGATAAAATTGTGAACATGTTACACACACACACACACACTAGATGTACGGATACAATTTTTACACATATCCGGATATAATGTGTAAAAATAGTTCACATTATTATAAACATTACCATCAGGAAGAGTTAAAAGAATGGTGCAGAAGTGTCTGAATCGGACATCTGATAAGAAAGTTATGATTTTTTTTTTTTTGAGTGATTATTTTAATTTCGCCCTTAGAATACAAATTAAAATGCACTAGAGATCAAGTGTGAATGCGAAATAGGGTCATGTGACTCCTCAAAAGAAAGGTCACAACAGTTGATGCAAGGTTGGGTTGTAATGGCTGTCACACCCCACTTACCTGCCATCTCAGCACTCAGAGCTTTTAGGTGAGATTAAGGTATGACCAAATGTAATTATTGATGTGAGACTCTGCAGACAGTCACAAATGTGAAAACTCTAGGCCCTTTATGCATTAACAAGGACTAAATGAGTCCCATTTAGATGTTAGGGCTGTACTAGTGATGGCACACTTTGGAACAGGAACTGTTTGTTCTAGCTGTGCTAAAACTGTTTAACAACATCATGCTGCCATGTAAAGGTAAGGCATCATGAATAATTCATAGGCAATGAGTGATGACTCACAGTCAGACCTGTAGCGGACAGCCAACATTGCAAGCACAGGCTCAGAAGGCACAGAGCTGTGGTGCCAATGCAAAATGTACACACAGTTATATCTATCAGTATCTGTCTATCTAACCAGCAATCTATCCAACTCTTTTTCAGTCTGCCTATCTACCTATCTATCTGTGCATTTTAAAACTTCAGAAATAAATTGAAGAGATTGTGACAATCTCGTCAGTGTGTTTCTGAAGATGATTATGATCTTTAGAAACAAGCTAAAAGAGACTGTCACCAGCACAAGACAGATAAAATCATCTATGGCTTGGAGTGCCTGTGGAGCTGATGGTCATGAATTAAAGCCTCATGTGGGGTCAGATTCAATGATTTGAAAACCCCTTTCTGCCAACCCACAAACAGAATTTAAATGGCCCACCTGATTCAGGCCAGGCAGAGAAGAGAGATGGGCCTCTTCCTTTTTCTTACGCCATGCCTTGAAGTGTTGAACACAGTGAACTCATACTGTTTACTGTCTTTACAGATATTAGGCTATGGGCCTGTACCTTAGCCTGTATGAATCTACAGTGAACTCATACTGTTTACTGTCTTTACAGATATTAGGCTATGGGCCTGTACCTTAGCCTGTATGAATCTACAATGAACTCATACTGTCTTTACAGATATTAGGCTATGGGCCTGTACCTTAGTCTGTATGAATCTACAGTGAACTCATACTGTTGACTGTCTTTACAGATATTAGGCTGTGGGCCTGTACCTTAGCCTGTATGAATCCATCATCTGATCGAGTGATGTTTTCACTAATCAGTTCCATTTCATTAGTTATTTTTCATGTCAAGATATATCATAACTACTAGACTAAATTTATATGTACTACAGGGGAGAGAGATAGACAGAGAGTGAGAGACAGAGAGATGAGAGGCTACAAAAAACTAAGTCATGGGCGACCGTGTGTATGCCTCTGTGTGTGTGTGTGTGTGTGTGTGTGTGTGTGTGTGTATGATGTGCATAAGTGCAGAGAGAGAGAGAGAAGGGAGGACAGACAGAGTGAGGGGAGGGGGGAGAGAGAGAGAGAGAGAGAGAGAGAACTCAATAAAACTTGTAGCTTTATTCAAACAAGGATTTTGATTTTAGGCAGAGTTGATTCTTCCAATCTATCCTTGCTAATTAGATTATGCAGTAAGAGTTAAAGGCAAGAAAATTAAATTGAGAAATAAAAAAGAAATTTAAAAAAATGCAGGCACACAGGATTGTAGAGTACATTATTCACACACACTCGCATTGGTATGCAAAGGCTTGACAAAAGTATGCATGTATGCAATCATAAGATGCAGACAACAAGAACAAAATGGGGTGGGGCTAGGGATGTGATACAGGGGAGGATGGAGGTGTAGTGCGGGGCAGCAGTTGGGAATGAAAGATAAAAGGGTGGTTAGATAAGCAGTACAAACATGCCAATGTTTGCTGTATGTTTGTGATTGTTGGCGAAATTCGCGACCAGATGAGGATGATGATGGTGATAGCATTGGCATGGAACAAAACAACACAGTATTCTAAGAGATTTTGAGAAGCATTTTTCCTCACTGTGGAAGGACAGTTGGTGGTATCATTTACTGACAAAACTAGCATGGTAACAGTGTATGCATCTGTAACTGTTGATATTATAAATGATTTCTGCAAAACGCTCTCTGAGAGGCAGAGAGAGAGGCAGAGAGAGACAGAGAGAGACAGAGAGAGAGACAGAGAGAGAGAGACAGAGAGAGAAAAGAAGAATGAATCACTTTGGCTCATACTGAGATGAAGATCATAAGGTAACATTGACCAGTGTTCAATATTTAACCACCGCCCCCCCCAATCCTCTAACTCACATTCCATCTAACTCTAAGTAAAGCCAAATGAAAGATAGCCAATATATGTGTGTGTGTATGTGTGTGTGTGTGTGTGTGTGTGTGTGTGTGTGTGTGTGGGTGTGGGTGTGTGTGTGTGTGTGTTTGCCAGTGTCACGGCACACTCTCTTCAAATAACTACGGTGATGATACCTAAGTTAATTGCACCTCAGCCTCATATACTGTGTGCCTGTTTTGTTAAATCACATCATACAGTATAATGAGTGTGTGTGTGTGTGTGTGTGTGTGTGTGTGTGTGTGTGTGTGTGTGCTGACATGAAATGAATGAAGATATAAAATAAATTATGAATTGGTAAACCTGACCTGGCATTGGCAGCTACACACTGTTTAAAGGGCAAGCATAGAATTATGGAAGAATAAAGAAATAATAGAAAGAAAAAAAAAACTTAGTAAAATAGGAAATCAGAAGTAAAGAAATAAATAGGAAAGAAGTAAATAGGAAATAGAAGTAAAGAAATAGATTAAAGAAAGTCTGCAGTCTGATGACAAGGAGGGGAAGGAGGAGTAGGACTGGAGGGTGTATGAAGAGAACTAGGGGAAGTCAGCCAGGAGGGAGTGGGGGAATGTTTTCCAGCAGATGCTACTCACACTTTGACAGTTGTTAAACAGTAGTATTCCCTGTTCTAGCCTTTTTCTGACTCAGTCTCGTATATCTATTTTAACTTCCCCAGATATTTTATGTTTACCTGGGCCTGAATCTGGCCATTGCTTTTCACTTTTTGAATATCGTGTGCAACCCCTTTGTCGCCAAATTTTGCTCCACGGGCCAACAGGCTGAGTTGCACTTTATTTTATTTTACTTTACTTTTTAACATGGGCGCTGGTGACCTACTCGTTTTTGAGTGAACCAGTCTTTTAGGAAGAAGAAGAAGATCTGTTGAGCTCATGTTTGGACAGGAAAAGTATATGGAATGACCTATGGCGTGATTGTCTCATGCAAACTATGCAAGCCATATATCGAACTGACAGAATGGAAAAGAAGGTAGATGTTTGTCTTTGTTTCATCAAAAATAAATCAAGATATTTTCATTTAAAAAGGAAACAAACAAAAACCTAGGACCAGAATGTTTGCATCAGATTGGATCCCCTCAGTTGGTCGCCAGATGTTTCATGTCTGGTTATAGTTTTGTGCTCCTAAGTCATTCCTCTGTCACTGTATGAATGGCTGTGCTCCTAAGTCATTCCTCTGTCACTGTGTGAATGGCTGTGCTCCTCAGTCATTCCTCTGTCACTGTGTGAATGGCTGTGCTCCTCAGTCATTCCTCTGTCACTGTGTGAATGGCTGTGCTCCTAAGTCATTCCTCTGTCACTGTGTGAATGGCTGTAGACATCAGTTCTTCAAAGTCATTTACAAATGTTTCCTCAGTTGCATTTGTATGCTTGTTATCGGTGCCAGCAGTGACATGATCATTTCTTTGTCAAGAAAACACACTAATTGGCTGTTGAAATGATGGTTCCAAGCAAAACGAGTTTTCATTTTCTTTCTTTTGCTGATCATCTGGAAGTCTGGTAGCAGGCAGATTGTCCTAGTGTCTCTGAAGTATCTATACATTGCATCACTGTCACCATCATCTTTCAAAGCGTTAATCCTGAAGTCTTGCGCAACAGACCCATGTTTGTGTGTTATTGACAATGCTGTTTGATTGGGAACTTTACACCTCATGAAATTCACTTTTGCTCCTCCTGGACCATATCCAGCTGGAACTCTTTTCAGCTGCCTCAGCCATTCCAAATAGAGTTCTGCTCCTCGTTTTGCCCAAAATCGAGAGTAACTTAATGAGATCCTAGGCCGCTGAGCTTACCACTCTGCTTGCTCCAGTCTCTCTGGCAAGAACTTTGGCTTTGGAAACCTGAGTCCCTCAAGCTGTTAGGTAGACTGGCACACTTCTCAGTCTTGTAGATGTGAGCTCTTCCCATTGTGATTTCATATAAATCTGCCTGTCTGTCTCTATTACATCAATCCTGATCTATCTGCCTATCTGTGGCAAGACTTGTAACAGCAACAGTGACAGCAACAATAGATTGAATCAAATGTTTATGAAGCAGACGGCATGTGTGTGTGTGTGTGTGTGTGTGTGTGTGTGTGTGTGTGTGTGTGTGTTTGACAGGGTCACACAGGATTATCATGAGAAAACATAAAGTACACGCATGCTAGTTGCTGGATCTGCCGGTTCTCATACTTTCATGACAGAGGAACTGCCTTCATGACAGAGGAACTGCTTTCAAGATATTTCCTGCACTTAAAACTTCAGAATGTAAGTACCCTTCGTTTCACAAGCTATCATTCTGCAGTAGTGACTACTATCAGACTCGTTTTACCCGCACAATTTTGCCATATTTTTTATACACATGCTTGGCAAAAGTATAGTAAGTATGATAAACTAAGATAACAATTGTTGGGGAAAGATTGGGCAGGAGGGGGAGGGATGTGGGAGATGAATCTTGTGAGGAAGTTCTTGGGTGTTATGCACTTGGTTGTTCGATCAAGGTGATGTTTTGGTATGCAAAATGAAATTGCACCTGGCTGGCTGCTTCTTCAACATCATGCTGGTATGTTGAAACTATGGTATGACTATAGGCTCAGCAAAACTGGCAAGTGGGCATGAGCTGATGTCAAGGTATGCTGATGTATCATGTTGGAAAGTATTTGTGTTAGAAGAACCTGTTTTTTACTGTAGTTGCTACAAGATCAGGTATCACTGTTCTCTCTGCTGATGATATTCCCAGCCCCTCCTCCCCTGACCTCCCCCTACACCACCCCCACCCCGTTTTTACATAAAACTAGGAAAATTTGTAGTCACTCATGTAGAAAATATGCTCATTTTGTTGAAAATTAAGAGTTGACAGGTCTGTGTTAGTTCAAGAATGAGGAGCTGGTAAAGTACATGTATGTTACACATGAGTTAAAAATGCTGAATATCTGCATTTTTCTCAGAAACTGAACAGAGTAAAAAAACATGTAATTTTTTCTTTTCTTTCTTTTTCTTTTCTTTTTTTTTTTTTTTTTACAGAAATGCATTGATAAGCAAGTGTCAGATTTTTTCCATGAAAAGAAATATTGTGTCTTTTTTTTTTCTTATGGTTTTGAAGTGTTATCTTCATTTGGTTATGAAAAATCAGTTTTGTTAAAATCTGATTGTAGAATGTACCAAAGGCTGCAGTTTACATGAAATGACATGCAGACAACAGATGCAGGTAACATGAAATGACATCTAGACAAAAGAAGATGCAGGTAACATGAAATGACATCTAGACAAAAGATGCAGGTAACATGAAATGACATCAAGACAAAAGATGTAACGAGGTAAAAATAAGGAACAAAGGATGTAGCTAAGCTAAGGCAAAAATAAGGACAGAGGATGTGACAAAGGTAAAAATAAGAAACAAAGAATGTAACTAGGGTAAAGAAAAAATATAACAGCACCTTGTTAAGTGTAACGATCCTTTCTTTAAACTGGTCTGTTCTCGATTTGTTTTGTTTGTTTCGGTTTTGTTTTACACTTCCCACAAATGTCAGTGAGAGACTGATTTTCTTGTTGCCAAACTTTTCAGGAACAGAACAGTGAAGGTGACAGGCTTTTCTCTTCGGCCTTCGACTAAGCTGAAATTATCAGGTCTTTTCTCCAGAGGTAGTCACCAACTGTAACAAATAACATACTCTATGATACTGGTCAATTGCTTGAATGAATGATTAACTGATTTTGCTTTTTTGGATGGTAGTCGTGTCGATTCATCGTCAAATGAGGGACGCATGAAAGCTTGATGGAATCGCTGATGGATGGAGGGTCGCTTGAGAGAACACAGATCTCTGCTGAAATTGAACAGTACTCTTAACATCGGCTTTGGCTTATTTTCTCACCATGCAGTGATTAAAGTGATATCCCTCTTCATTCCATATCCACACCACCCACCCCATGCCTTCCCTTTTCCATGCTCTGAATCTTCTTACAGTTCATCTGTATTATTAAATGTAACATAACTTTTTTTTTTCTTTCTTTCTTTGAGATGTTTGTAATGTATTTTGAGAAATTTATGACAGAATTGAGACATGCTGTATGTATCCTGTAGTTTTAGAGAACCGAAAGAAGTTAAACCCAGGATATGATGTTTAAATCAGATCCAAGTCAACATTGAACGCATGCTTCAGACACACATTCCACTAAGCTAAACGAGATGGATAGTTTTGGGGCACTGTTGATGACAGGCAGACAGAGGCCATCTGGCATGGGTAAACATGTCGCCTTCTTGGTGGAAGTAAAGATAATGAAGAAGATTTTTGAAGTGCTTAATCTAAAATGAAAACCCCTTAGAAGCACGTGCATTTCAAATAGTAACATACTTGCACACATGGATGTTACCATGTTATTTCCAAGTTATGGACATGAATATTTGCAGCAATCAGCAATTTCCAACTATTTGGAAATTGTAAATCAAATTTTAATAGTGCTAACCTGTAGAATGTTTTGATGTTTAAATTTGTTTTGATTTTTTTTTTTTCTTTTAATGCGGATATTTTTTATTTTGTTTGTTACTGGTCATTTATTCAGTTAATATTTAGAGATTGTTCATAGCTCAGAGCTTATAGACTCATTTCTTTTCAGATTAGTGTGTGTGTATAGATGCGTGCTTGTGTGCATGCGCATGGGCATGCATGCATACATGCGTGCGTGCTTGTGTGTGTGTGCCTATTGCTGATTCACAGGTTTTTTTTTTTTTTTTTTTTTTTTTTTCTTTGATTAACGGTACCTAGCTCAAGGTTTAGTACACATATTTTAAGAATGATGGCATGGAAAGAACTGAGTCTATCAGATGAGTTTCTAGTCTTTGTTTATTAAGCATGATGTTCTTTATTTTTAATTTATGGCCTCTGCCCAGAAGAAATGGTGTGTGTATGGGGATTAAAGTCCTTCATTTGACTTTTTTTTTTTAGAGAAGAAATAGTGTGACATGAGTTTTAGTCCTTCGTTTGACCTTCTTTTTGAGTTATGAATGTAATAAATTACAGTTAACCTTTGTAATACGGTTCTTTTAATACATTTTTATTGAAAACATTATATTCACTTTATTTCAGATCTACATTTCATCAGATTTGTATTTTATGTTTTGTATTCCAGTAGATTGACTGTTTCATTTTTGCTCAGTTTAATTTGATGTGAAACACACCAAAATTTGATGTGAAAAACACCAGCTGACTGATGTTTTCTTGTAGTTTGAATACCAGTTGATTTGTTTACTTTTGATTTCTTTTTAATCAGAAAAATACCAAGTCAGTGATGCTTGATTCATTCATCATCTTCATTTGATCAGGGAAAAAAAACAATAGTAACAACTACAGAAACAACACACCAACAACAGCTGCAACAAAAGAATGATTTGGGTAACATTTGGAACACCACTTGATTGATTTATTTCTTAATTTTTATTTGATCAGAAAACACCGAATCATGATTGCTTTGTTACATTTAGACCACTTGATAGATTGATTCATTTCTTTATTTGACTGTAAAGATGACAGTTCATTCATGCTTTTTTTTTTTTTTTTTTAAATTTTTTTTACATAGGTTTATTCGTTTCTGTTTCTTTATTTGAGACAATACTATTGATTCATTGGTGCTTGTTTTCATTGTGAATAACTATTGATTGGCTGTTTCATTTTTGTTGTTGTTTGTTTGTTTGATCAGAAAGCATCTGACATAAAAGTGCAGCAGTATGGTAATCAGTCAGTGACAAAGTTAGTTAGCTGGTAGGTGGATCGATGCCAGGCCGGCTGTGTATTTATCATTTATTTACTTATGTTTTGTTTTGTTTTTGCAGTTGGGCAGGTCCAGAAAGTATACCTGTCACCTGATAAGGTGAGTGTAGACCTTGTTTCAAATGGATAGCTCATCTGGCTTGTCAGCAAGGTAGTACTTTCTTCATGGAATTAAAACCTTTTCACTATCAGTTTGTATTTAGCTAAACATACCCAAGTACTGCTACTTCTGCATTGATAATCAAGAGGTCTGGACAGACCAGAGTACAGTTTAAAAGGAAAAGAAAATTGCATTGCTACCAACCCTCCAAAAAAATTTTTTTTTTCTCCTGGAAGTTCTCTAATGTAGAAATTCTTCTTGAAATGTGGAATTCAGTGGAAAAATCCACAATTGCAAAACTGTTAAAAAATATGGGTTTAACTATAAGGTGGTCATGTTAACAATGCTTTGATAAAGTATTGCAGAATATAAAGCCTGACTGATGTTTTGAGGATGCTGGCAGTTATGTATGTGCAAAAAGTAAAATGCATTTTCGTTTTGAACACCCCCATTGTCTACTAAAACAGAAGGGGTGAGATCTGCTTTCAGTAAGAAACTGAGAGGTGAATCATAAGCAGATAGAATTGCTTTTAGCAAGAGACAGAGCTGTACCCACTCCACCTTCTTGGTACTGCAGTTTCCAAATTTTGAGTTGGCGGCTATGAAAATGCCCCCAAATACCATGCAAGTCAACTTGTGCTAACTTTTGATTGAAAAAAAAAAAGAATCTAGAAGTGTGTGTACTTTGGGTATGTATGTCTGTTTTGAGTGTTGCTGATGTTGACACACTAGTGATCATTGAGGTCACTTTATTTGCACTGTGACCACTCAGCTCGTTCATATTGACTTAAACTATGTATGGGTCAACAAAGGCATATTACCTATGTTTAAATGAATTTCAGTTACATTTGTATAGTATGCTGTACTGCTGTCTTAAGTCATCATTGTTTTAAAAAAATCCTGGGCCACAGAACTATTTACAATTGTGTTAAATGTACTCTCTTCCACTGTCACGTACTGCAGTTGGCAGTCACACTTGATACAGGATAAATCGAAACAAGAAGAAAAAGAAAACACCCTTCCCCCCCCCCACCCCCCCCCCCCCCCCCCCCCCCCCCCCAAAAAAAAAAACTAGTAAAAGCATTGCAAATGTTGACTGCAAGAATTAAAACTGCATGGTCAGAACTCCTTATCTTAGTGCGGAACGATTCCCAAATAACCAGTACTTGAGTATGGTAATGGTAATGGGTACAAGACCGACCCCTCAAGATGCGGGCAGATGGGAAGTGAGCTGTAGTCATGGCTAAGGATAGGATTGATAGGTAAAAGGCGCTGTGGAACTGTATGTTTCAAGATGACTCAAACTTCTGTTATGGAAGATATAATTTATTAACACTGAAGTGCCACCAGTTGCGTGACTTTCTCCCTACTCCAGCTAGTGGCCTACCTCCAGGTCTGAGGTGATGTTTCTTGAAGAAAAACTGGCCACAAAGTTCTCAGACCCATGGCAGTTTCCCCAAGCACTGTCAAGCTTGACTCATGAGCAGGATCTTTGATAGCTTGATCTTGGACTTGACAACTGCTCGGAGGGGAGGGCTTGTTGCAATTTGAAATGGCTGTCCTGTCAATCCAAGTGGATGGGGTAGTTGAAAATGTGATAACCAGGGGGGGGATTCAAGCTGAGCAGACACTAGACATAGAGCTTGACAACCTGTTACAAGCAGACAGCGCATATGTCTCATAGGGTCGCTGTCTGTTCATGAGAAACTGTCAGACTTCAGCTCCATAATCAGCTCAGTGATGAACATGATCAAATCCAACATCTCAGAGATCTGCCACTGCTCCAATACAAAGATTATGCAGAAGTAACAGTCGGTGATAGATTTTTACAATATTTTTTGTCACAAACTTGAAAACTTTTGTCTTTAGATTCAAATTCTCATGAATGTTTCCACTTTGAAAATTTGAAAAAAAAAATTTTTTTAGAGGGTTCATGAGCTCTCTCTTTCCACAAAAATGTATTGATTACTTTGTGCACTGATGTTACATATGTTGTGTTGCTTTTTATTGTGCAGAATTCAGCATTTGTTCGGTTTGAGTACAAATCCGCTGTCAGCTTTGTTCTGGAGCAGGTAATCTGAACCTCGAAGATCTCTGTTTTTTTTCAAATGTTTTTTTTTTCTGTGTGTGTGTGTGTGTGTGTGTGTGTGTGTGTGTTATTGCTTATTTATCTTATTTCATTTTCTTCATTGTTTTTCAGAAATGATCTTGGTACTGCTGTCTGATGGCTGATTTTTTTCTTTTTCAGTTGGGGGGAAAAATGTTTATTGTTATGAAGCCAAATGGGAGTCTGGAGGGGATTTGGGTGAGAGAAGTGGGGTGGAAAAAGAAAAGTATTGTTGGTAGTTGAGTTCTGTTTCAATAATTTATACTAGTGTCATTACACAGTTTGTTAAAAGTCTTAATGTATCTTGACACCTTCTCTGATTCTGTTATGACGTGCAAAAGTCAAAGTGTAACTATGCCATCTGTATCACAGAGCTTGATGTATTAGTATTGTCACCACTTATCTATTTCATCACAGAGCCTGACGCAATGGAATTTTTACTATTTACCTACTCCATCACAGAGCTGATTGTGATATAATTGTAATATAATTCTTACTACCTATTTACTCCATCAAAGAGGTTAATGTAATGGAATTCTCCCAACTTACCTACTCAGTTACATTTTTTTTTTTTCATATGGTTCTCACTACTTATCTGTATAACCTCAAAGTATGTTATAATTCTCACCACCTGTCACTGGAAGTGTCAGCTCCGTCTCGGAGTTTAATGTAATAATTATCGTCGGTTAACTCTGTCCCGTGGTCTGTAATAATTTTTTTGTCTCAAGTATCAACTCTGTCTAGTGGTGACAATTATGAAACATCAAGCTTTGTGATCAAGTTGTAGTTTTTAATTATTCTTACCAGCTGTCAACTCTATGTCGCAGTCAGACTTATCTCCAGCTTCAGTTTCAATGTTATCATTACTTGGAGATGCCTGTGACCCATTCCTTGTGAAAAAAAGAAATGAAACAAGGTTGTCTCTTAATTCCATGCCCCTCTCCATCTTGTTTTCAGTAATGTGCATTGATGCCTTTAGAGACCTTGACAAGGGTTAGTATATTCAGTATCATTCAGAAGACAAACTTTTCAACCTCTGGTGTCTGAAGATCAGAGCAGGAGTCTTTGGGGCCATTCTGTGTGACTGTCTCTTCAAGGATGACCATGCACTGGCTGTAAACTCCCGCGAGGACATCCACTGCTTGACAGACTGCATAGCAACAGCCTGCAGACATTCCGTCCTGACAGTTAGTCTGAGTAAGACCGAGGCCATTTATCACCCTCTACCACCACATGCAGTGAGAACATTCAACACAGGTTGTCATCTATAGCGCAGAGATGCAGACTGTGGTCAGATGATGCTGTTTAGGTGTTGCTGGTGTTGGACCACCCACACACATCACATAAACAACTGAATCGAGTTCACAGCATTTCCTGTTCGTTATGCTAAGATATGATTCCCTTTTGTAAATATACAATCTTCCTGGTCACTAAATGAGACTCTTGTCACTTCACATTTACTGCTTTGGATTCGATTTTGTGGTAGTTGATGAAACTGACGATATGACTTTTCCTGCATGCACTATTGCCTGTAAGGTCTTTATTTTGCTTTTCTTTATTGAAATGAAGTCAGGAAACGCATACAAAGAAGTTCAGATGTGAGCTTTTGGTTTAGTTTTTACTGATTCTTACAAACTTTTGTCAGAGATGTACCACCTTCCAAAACTCATGCACTGGGCAACAAAAACATCTGTTTTGTTTTGAAATGAGAATACAAATGCACTAAGACACTGCAAAACTTTAAAATGACCTACAAGTGGCAAGAGACACACTGAGTGGTGAAGGTGTCAGACACGCAATATTGACCAAGTGCATACTTCATTTAGGATATTACCATTTAATTCAAACAAATGTTGGCCAACAGTGTAACAATCCTGACTGCTTTTTCTGTTGCCTTTGAAATCAGTGGTGACACTGTCAATCACAGTATATGATAGGTTATTAATTGAAATCAGTATGATTCTAAGAGAAAGAAACCAGCATTGAAAGTGACGTGTCACTGCTGCACATGAAAAAATTTGTGATTTTTAAATGGAGAACCAGACTTTAACCAATAAGCCACATGCCAAAAGCGAGGTGATCTGAGACTGAGGTGGTGTGCAAAATGTGGTGTCAAAACACAGCAAAGCTGGTGAACCATGCAAGTCAGAATGCCTTCATATAGGTGGAATGGATTTTTTCTGTACAGAATTAATAGAGAAGCAGTGTGTTGAGGGTTTGTTTTCTGTACAATAACTTTCAAGAATCTCAGAACCAAGAAAGTCTTTAGTTCAGCTGTGATAAAGAAAGCCTTGCGAATGCAGTGACGGGGTATCAGCATGATGGCTTTGTGTGTTGCAGGAATGGTCTATTGGCAGAGAAGTGCTGAAAGTGCGACCACTTGTCTCGGCAAATAAGGAACCTTCTCCAGCTAGACTGCCTCAGTTTGAGTCATGTAAGAGTGAGTGCCAGCAAGCTGAAACCCCGTCTTGCTACACCTACAGTGACTACTGCTCAACAAGGAACAGTCTTTGGGTTGATTTCCCACATGATCGTTTTGGTGCAGTACCCAGCAAAAAGAGGAAGAGAAAGAGGAGAGATGAAGACTGCTTAATATCATGTGTTCCACAGGCAGCAAAACATTCCAAAACGTGGAGGAAGAAGAAACCTAAGAAGAAAAGATGTGCCTACTTGGTAAGATTTCACACATTCGTGTTACTGTGTCACCGTTCTTTTCCTGTGTGTTGTCTCGGTACTGTGACATCTCTGTATTTAGTGCTTTCCTCCCAGTGTGACACGCTGTAGACTTTGTGTGAGGAATTTTGTCTGTTTTTGGAATGCTGTGAACCGGAGCGTAGTGGATTTTGATTTTGGTGTAAGAAGATGTTTATTTTTTCTCCACCCATCATAATCAGTTGATGTGGGCGTTTCTCCCTTCGTAACTTTGTGGCAGTGGAGTGTTTCTAGTGGGCTGGCTTAGTTAGAGACAAATTGAGATTAAAAAAGGAAAAAGAAAGTATGGTTGAAGATGTAGGAAGTGAAGTTGTGATTGTGTTTTTCATCAAAATGGGTTATTATATGTGTCAGTGAGTGTGTGTGCGCGCATGTGTGTGTGTGTGTGTGTGTGTGTGTGTGTGTGTGTGTGTGTCAGTACAACTTTGAGTTAATCTGACAATAAATTGGTTTCAGTCAGTCAGTGTGTGTGTGTGTGTGTGTGTGTGAGAGAGAGAGAGAGATAGAGAGACTGTGTGTTACTTAGTATGTTTGTAAGTGTGTGTGTGTGTGTGTGTGTGTATGTATGAACACTGCTTTCCATGTTGATGCAAGATATATTATCAGCATTTTTGCAAAGTATGTTTGGTTTGCTTTCAGAATTCATTGTTCTAGCTGCCATGGCCAGTTTGTGAGATTACAGGTCTCTGCATTGCCTTCAGTGACATTTTGTCTTCAGTCCAGATTACAGGTCCATGAAGGAAGTGTACATGGAGCTGACATTTGCGGGGGGAGCAAAAGGGGCACTATGTTCTGCCTGGAGTCATGGGAACAGCTCGTTGTCAGTTTTCTTCTTATTTCAGGTCAAATGAATGTTGATCATTTACATCTCAGAATGACCTGTGGTGGCATGTACAGGCACTTTTTAATGCACTATGAGATTGACTGAGAGGGAGAAGAACCAACCAATTTCCCAACATAGCTCTTTCGTGACATGCCTGCGACAGCCTGCCACATTAACTTGATATGTGACATACAGTTAAAAAATTTCCTACAAAAATATCTGAATTCAACTCTACTCAAAGGCAGACACAGGACACTCCTTGGTGCAGTAATAAGCATTCTTTTAGTGTTTTTACAGGTACGTAAGCTGTCTAACCTATGAATAATCATACAAAATAATGATCTGAGGATGAAAATAATAATATCTGTTCTGTTCTTTGATGCTGGACTTTTTTTTTTTTTTTCCTGTTTCAGGAGTCGGCAGCCTCTCTTCCATTTGGTATCAGTACCCAGGTTTCAGAAGTGAGTTGCTTCGATGTAGTTTCAGCATCTACATGAAATGCACATACACTGTATGTAAACTCTTTTTTTGTGTTGTTGTTAATCAAGAAAGCATTTACATGCAGTTATGTACTCATGGAAAGCAAACGCATACAGATATGCATGCACACTCACACAATCACGCACACACATGCACAGAACGTGTCTGTTTGTGGACTGCCCTCAGTGTTTGAAATTTAATGAATTGCACTGAAGCAAGAAAATGGAAAACAAGGAAACAGATGAACTTAGAGCAAGACACATAAAAAAAAACAGCAAGAAGAAGAAGAAGAAAAAAGTAGACAAAGATCCAAATTATGCACACAACCAGTCAAACTAGAAAAATGGAACATGACATATCAAACGAAAAAAAGCAAAATCCTACAGAAACAACTTGATATCAAAACTTATTTCAGTGAACTTTCCTGAGTCATATTGAGCAAGCAAATGGTCAGAGCATTGCAGAAATAGACAGTTGTGAGTTCTAACCACACGCTGGGTAGATTTTATAGCAACAAAATTTGTTCACCCAGCAATAAGTGCGCACCTGATTCAGGAAAGATTAAAGCGTCAGAAGGAGGGGGTTGGACTTAACCTCCGTAATACTGTGCCTTAGACATACTGAACATTTAACAGTACACTGCCCCAATGGCTGTTAGGCTGTGAGACGTTAAACTGTGTCGAGACATCAAGAAAATCAGACTGAGTCCATACAGGTATTTTGCAGGACCCAAGACAAGTGTTTCTGAAGGGTCACACAACAGTGCCGTTGTTAGTGCCGGTCACAGCCACAGCCAAAGATGTTCTGGCTTTGGCATCAGATGCCCACACATGTGCCTTCCCAGCATCATCTTCACATCACGTTTGAAAGTCGGGGACTGTCAGATGAAGTGGTGCGAGATATCCAAAATGGTTCCACATTGCACTACACTATAAAAGGACTGGGAGGAGCTGACTCTGGTGAGTGTATCCTCCTCTGTCATGTGTTGTTTTGCATGATCTGTTTTTGTTTGCTTGCATTTTAGAACTGATTGTGATTTTTTTTTTTTTTTTCAGTGAGGGCTTGTACCATCTGCCACTGGTAGTCACAAAGAAGAAACAGTTTTCACATTCTGCTGACTTGACACGGCTCTCTTTTTCTCATTCTTAACTGTCCCCCCCAAAAAATGCCTCGTCCTTTACTTGGCATGGAACATCACCATATTATCAGGGAGCTCATTATGCCTCTATAACCGGTTTGGCCGGAAGAATGATCACCTTTAGTGAGTTCACTCTATGAACCATATGCAAACACAGCTTAGTTTCATCAGTCTCCTTTGCCAGAGAACACAGCCCCCCCCCCCCCCCCCCCCCCCCCCCCCTTTTTTGCTCTGTGGAGTATGGACTTTTTTTTCTGGAGCTTTTTGAAGCTTCTTAAGGGGCATTTTATGCTTGTTTTTGTGTCAGTTGAGGACCTCTTTTTCTCTTCATGTATTTTATCTGTAAGTATCCAGAAGTTGTGCTTTTCAATTGTCATCTTTTCTCAGCTATTTGGCATGGCTGTCCTACGCTGTGGAGTCTCTTTCACAGTCCTCCATTGCATCTGCCGGAGAGGAAGAGTGATGTGTTTACCCTTTGTGTTCCTATTTATCCCTTTGAGGCAACACTCATGAAACCTCTGTTTTTTTTTTTGCTCTAATGTTCCCCATCTGAGCCTTGCAACTTGTGTGACAACTGCACCTGCTCAGAGTTCTGGTAAGTTTTGAATGTTGATATGTGTGTACAACTTCATGATGGTCCGCCAGTTTTCTTTCTTTCTGTTTGCACTGATTTGGTATTGGCACTAGACTTAATCTGTGGCCAAGGATATGTGCAATTTTTTTCCTCACATGTTCTGCCAGTCTGTGAAGAAACCCTCCTGCTGTGGCAAGCTGATTGTCCCAGCAGATTCCTTCCTTAAAAGGTCAGTTTACAGCCTGGGATTACGTTGAACAAGGCCATTTGCAAGACAGTTTGCCAGGTTGTGAGACTTCTCACATGGACCAGGCGAAACAATCCAACTTTGGGTTTTTGTGTCCCCAGTATCAGACCCCACTGCATTTGCTGTGGATGTGCCGGCCATCTCCTGGGGAAGGGGTGGTCTCTTATGTGTTTCCTCCCCTCCTCCCTGTCCCCTGTTTCCAGCAGTACTGCACAAGTTTACTGGGAAAAGTATAAGGTTATCCTCATTGCCCTGTCTGTGGTCAAAGAACAGTAAGTTGTGTGGTTAGTTGGGGGTGGGTTTGGCATGGAAGATGGAAAGCACAAGTGGCGCTACTTTCAGTTTTTAGGGAAAGTAATTGTGTGATCAAAATTGTTTATCAAACTCTCCTCTGTTAAGCTATTTTAAAGTCTGAAATCTCCACAGTTAAACTCTTTACTTTATTGCAAGCAATTTGATATATGACACAATTATGTGGCTTCGTAAGAACTGGGATATGAAATCATCACCTGCAACGAAATTCACGTTATGAGTCACAAGAAAAATATACACTTTTGAAATTGCAATTTTTCTGATGATTGAACAGGCTGACAACCAAACAAAAACTTGTGAGACCGTGTGCTATTCAATACTTTTGTCTTATGTTTGTTCATGTTTGCTGCATGCATGCAGTTGGTGTGTGGAGTCTGGAAGCAGGAACAGTGCAGCTTTCACAGAAATTAACTGTGTAATCAAACATTCTTAAAATATCTCCTTCAATATTGTTTTGTGGTGCCAGAAATGTACACAGGCGAACTATTTACTTCTGGGTAAACATTTTGATATGTAATACAATAATGTAGCCCGAGTAGAAGCTGAGATACATAACCATTGCCTGTAAGTGTAACAACATTTGTGTGTTTTTAGCTCATAGCTTTTGAAATTGCTGCCTTTTATGATTTCAGGTGCTTATATCTTCTTTATTTTATGCAGTAGATGTCTGAAGAAATGTTATAGTTAAGCTCACTGTAGGTATATTGATGTCTCGGAACAATAATCTTTAAGCTGTTGTGGTTGTTTTGTGTGATAGCATGGTGCAAAATATAGTATCTTGTTCATTTCTGTATTAAAATTTGTTACGAAGGCTCCTTTTTGGGATGACATTAAATATACATGGAGCTCTTGTATGCTTTGTTTTTTGCTTTTTCATCTTTGTTGTGCTAGATGCATATCATAATCAGTATTACAGTATAAACCCTGCATCCATTGCCCGTGATATATATGTCCAAAATGCTGAATATCCTTTCTCTATTCAGTTGCACAAAAAAAAAACATTTTTTTTTTCAAAAGATGTAGTATCCTAACTTCAAATTTTGCAGACTGGTTATTTTCAATGATATGTAACTGTTGGGGGAAAAAAAAATCACAGGTCCTACCAAAATATTGCAAATGGACTTACCCAATTCTCCTTCCTTTCTTTTCTCAAATATTCAAGAGTGAAGAGTCGCTCACGCTTACGAAAAATGGTAAAGGCTTCCTCACAAGTAGATCACAGATGGATATTATAAGAGGCTGATATTTCAAAGCAGCACTATCCAGATCTTCCCATAGAATGCGCTAGATTATTTGTCCAGATAGAGGGAGAAAGAGAGAAATGTGGAGGATAGGTTTGGGGCCGGAAGGGGAGGAACAGGTTGAGACAAAAAGAAGAAAAAGATTTTGATTTGGAGCATCAAAATCAATTATTTGACTGGTAGTCTCTCCTATGTTTCGTCCTGGCTGTAGTCTCTCCTGTGTTTCGTCCTGGCTGTAGTCTCTCCTATGTTTCGTCCTGGCTGTAGTCTCTCCTATGTTTCGTCCTGCTGTAGTCTCTCCTATGTTTCGTCCTGGCTGTAGTCTCTCTCCTGGTTTTTCGTCCTGGCTGTAGTCTCTCCTGTTTCGTCCTGGCTGTAGTCTCTCCTATGTTTCGTCCTGGCTGTCCATTTGATACTATCAGGGGGAAAAAAAAATAGACAAAGTAATCTCAGGTATGAAAATGTTAAAAAAAAAAAAAAAAAAGAAAAAAAAAATGATTAACACATTCATTTCATAGGTGAGAAGCTTAAGACTTCATATGACTTCATATAGACTAGAATGAAAAGTAACCATTATACTAGTTTTGATGTGAATAACATACAACTCTGGTCTCCAGTTCAGGATTTTTATCCAGAAGCAGTGTAAGTTGAAGGATCCAGGGTCAGAACATGTGAGGTGAAAAAGAAAATCATTGCTGATAAGTTTCCGTACCGGACTTTTTATCCATTTTAGTTGAATTGGTATTCGCCTTACCCTCAATGTTTCTTTACAGGTGGGACAGAAGATGTTTTGAAGAAGAAAGCAGAAGAACTGAAGGATGATGGGAACAAGGTTGGATTTTTTTTTTTTTTTTTTTTTTTTTTTTTCTGTTGTTTGGTAATGGTCACCATCTTCATAAAGTAAGCCAAAGTACTTTGTGAAAATACTCAAAGTCTTGTAAATTTTTAAAAGAATTTATAAAGACTGTGCAGAAAAACTTGGACAAATAAATCACAGTCAAAACAAGATGCCTTATGACCTCATAGGTCTTCATCAGGTAAGATGCACAGTTCTCTGGACAACGAAAATGTACAATCAGTCACTTACCTTTTATCAAATTCATTGCAAGATGGACGTTGAATCAACGCCCATCTTGTTCATCAAATTCAGCGCATACAATGCCCATCTTGCGCCGAATTGATGAAGATAAGTGACTGCTCATTCATTTTTGTTGTCCTGAGTGTTGTGTACCTTGTCTGAAGAAGACCTAAGGGGTTGAAAGGCGGTGTGTTTTGTCTGGTGATTCGTTGTTTCTGCATTTTTCGGTGGAGTCCTTATAAATACTTTGAAAAATGTGTTTTGATTTCTGTTTTCAGTTTCCTCACTTTGTAACTCAGTGTCTTGTATTTCTAAGTTTTAGCACATGTACATGTTTATGTGTGTATGTAATTGCATCTGTCTGAGAGCATGCACATGCAAGTATATGCACAGCATGTGCATGTGTGTGTGTATGTGTGTGCATGACTGTATGTGTGTGTGTGTGCATGCATGGTGCATGCATATGTGCGTGCGTGTCTGTGTGTGTGTGTGTGTGTGTGGAGGAAGGGGGGGAAAGTGATCGTGATTGATTTCTAGGAGGATTTTTTTTTTTTTCCATGTACAGTGAGAAAAAGTATGAAGTTGCAGTAGCTTTATACAGTGCAAGCATTGAGGTATTTCCACTGGTGCCTGCTTACAACAATCGTGCTCAGTGCTGTAAGTACTTCAAATCTTCTATATGATTATACTCATAATCCAGTGATTTTCAAGCACGTTTTATTAGAGCATATACAATGTCGCTCGATTTTGCAATCCTTTATCTTAAAACTAAAATTGTCTATGCTACAAAACATGAAAACATAAAATAAAATGTGGGTAAAGTTTTTGACCTTCAAAGAAAGATGGTAGACCGGGTGTAATTTATGTTCCTAGATTCCATACATTTTGATTGTTGTTCAAAACTGATAAACTAGTATTAGATGTGTCTCTGTCTTTTCCAAATTATTTTTGATAGTTTGACTGACTCTCTTGTTCATAGTAAATTTTTTATGTAAACAAAACAAGAAATTTCACCAATAAGTGTGTAAACAGTGTATCAATGATTATTTCAGAAGTTTTGTCTTTTCATGTTTATTTTAAAATTTTGTCTTGAACATTCTCTCAGTCATTCATCAGAACACATTTGTACATTTAAACATTTACAATCTTTATGATATTCATTCTCAACATGATTCCATTTTCACAATAATTTTTTGCAATGCTTGTTGAAAAAGAAAAGATTTTTGGCTGAAGACTGGTTCATGTTTGTGCACCTCTACATGTCTCTACTGGTCTTTACAAGCGATTAAAACAGACACAAAGCATTTGGATCTGTTGGTCTGTTCATGCAAAATATTGACCCTCAAATATATAGTATATAAACATAAACGAGTTGCTCTAATGTCACAGTACAAATAAAGCATTTGGTATCTTATTCTGCCTAACTTCTATCTTGACAAGGGTGAGTGGGGAATAATAAATGCTTCTGAAAATGAACCTTCAAAGCTTATAGTCACCTATCTCCATGGGGAGGAAGCTCACTAACATATAATATATCATATATTTAAACCTGATTGTATATCCTCAGTGACCGCGGAAAGTGGTATATATATATATTTCGGTTTATAGAAGAATGCAAACCAGGAAAAAGGCTGGTAAAATACAGTAATATAAAATATATATATATATATATATATACGATACAAAAGGAAATAAACAGAATAAAATGATAGAAATATGGATAAGTAGAAGTACCTGTGGTTCAGCTAAAATTGTGGAATGGAATTGGAGGGGGAAGAGAAAAGGGTCAGGAAGGCGATGCAAGGAGTGCAGGGAGGGGAGGGGGAGAGGGGGCAGATTTGAGGGAAATCTCCCAGGTCCAACAGTTCACGCAAATTTTTATTTGAAATTCAGCCATGAGAAAGGGAAGGAAATCAAGGTTTCATGTTCCCAGCGAAGACATAACCTTAAACCTTAAATGGCCAAGAGGGTCAAGAGTGGCTTTTGAAGGAAAGGCTATTGTTTCATGTTCCCAATGAAGACATAACCTGAAATGGCTGAGAGGATCCTGAGTGGCTTTTGAAGGAAAGGCTAAGTTAAAAATCGGAGCAAGCAAATCCAAGGAAAGAAAAGGAACAGGAGACAAAACTGACTCAGAGCAATCAGAGTTCAGTGAAAGGAATGGTAGTATAATGAAACATTTTGCTGAACAAGATCTAGCTTCCTTTTTGTCTTGATTGTTTTTGGGGGAGTGTATGTCATCCTAACGGTCAAAGATGTTGTTTATGCCGAAAAAGGAATTGTTTGGAGTGGTAGATATGAGGAAAAGCTGTATTTACAATATTTCACCTGTGTTCCACAGATCTCCTGTTGTCGCAGTGGGAAAAATGCATCCGTGACTGCGATCAGGTTCTTCTGCGTGAACCAGAAAACATGAAAGGTATGGTTTGCTACAGGTTCATGGAATGATAGGAGATAATGGTGGTCATCAGGAGGACAAGAGGGGTTGGGGAAGAAAGACTCGCTTACTGCCTCCTGCACACAGCAGCTGGTTTATTCTGTCAGAACTGATGTGTTATACAGGGCAAAGACTTGTCAACTTAAGGAGTACACCTGTTGCTCCCTCCACCAGCTGGCTTAAAAAAAAAAAAAAGAAAAAGTCTGTGTTGCCAACATGGCCAAGTACTTTTAAGGAGAGTAAACAAAGTTTCAGGACAGGGCATGGTCCGTGAAGTAAAAAAGGCATCAGACACTTGTTCCAAAGCATAGGACTTGATTCCTACTCAAAACAGCCATATATGAAGAGATTGCTTTTCTGAGTCAACATTTGTGATGGCACATGAGAAAACCAGGCATAAGCTGCACCGCTGCTTTCAGAGCCAAGGCAAAAGGTGGTCAGTCACCAAAAAAACAAAGTTTCCCAATGAAGCCATATTTATATAATTTATTATCAGTTCTGTGTATACCCAGAGTGTAAATGTGAAATCTGGATGCTTTTTTTGTTGTTATTGTTGAAATTTGTCAATTTTGAGGCCCTATGCAATCTAAACTATAATCTAAATTTTGGAATCACTTCAACCCCAGGTAAATACTTGTAAAATGTCCTCATTAGGAACAAAAGATAGATGAACACAACCTATGGCTGTGACTGTCCTAAGGAATTCCACCTGAAAGTTGTTTTTGGTCTGCCCACAGCACGCTCATGGCATTTTCCTGAAGCTTGAAGCTGCATTGCAATTTGTGTGGTCTTTCAAAGTCCATTTTCGGCAAACTGACGTCCAGATCTGAAATACTTATAACATAAAAAAACTCATAAAGGCATTTTGATTCTGTATTCAGCATTTTGAAAGTTATTTCAGTCATGTTTTATGGCAGTGAAACCACAATTTGTGTACAAATTCCATTAAACAATAGTTTTCCAGTGCATTGTCGCATTTGTTCTGGCTCCAGTTCCATACCGTTCTTTCAGATGCGACTGTAGCCGAGGTTTCATGTATGAATACATCATAAGAAATTTTGCACCCATAAAATCCCATTCGGCCTTTTCTGAAAAAAAAGCAGGTCATTGTGCACAGTAGGATGGATGACAGAAAAAGAAAACATTTTTTTTTTTTTTTTGTCATGCTTACATATTATTCCCAAAGACAAAATAAACATGCACACTTGTGTCATGTTTACATAACATCCCCAAAGACAAAATAAAACATGCACACATATGTCATGGTTACATATCGTTCCCAAAGACAGAATACAACATACACACTTCTGTCATGTTTACATATTGCCAAAGACAAATTAAAACATACACACCTGTGTCATGGTCGCATTTTATTCCCCCAAACAAAATAAAACAAGCATACATGTGTCATGTTTACATATGCCAAGACAAAATAAAACAAGCACACTTGTGTCATGTTTACATGTCATTCCCAAAGACAAATTAAAACACGTACATGTGTGCTATGGTTACATATCATTCTCAAAGACAAAATAAAACATGCACATTTGTAGTATGGTTACATATCCCCCAAAACAAAATAAAACCTGCACACTTGTGGCATGTTTACATAACATTGCCAAAGAAAAAATAAAACATGCACACTTATGTCATAGTTGCATATTCCCCCCAACAAAATAAAACATGCACACTTGTATCATGTGTACATGTCATTCCCAAGACAAAATAAAACATGCACACTTGTGTCATGTTTACTTATAATACTCAAAGACAAATTAAAATATGCACACTTGTGTCATAATTACACATCATACCCATGTTTACTCATCATTTTTAAGACAAAAGAAAACAACACACTTGTGTCATGTTTACATATCATTCCAAAGAGACAATTAAAACAGGCACTCTTGTGTCATGATTACATATTCCCCCAAACAAAATAAAACATGCACATTTGTGTCATGTTTACATATCATTCCCAGACAAAATAAAACATGCACACTTGTGTCATGTTTATGTATCATGCCCAAGACAAATTGAACTCTGGCCCCCCTCCCCCTCCCGTCGATAGAGAAGAATGACAATAAACGCAAAGTGTCCCCGCCTGTTTTTATACCCTCGTAGGAAGTCTCGATAATGCGCGCACGGTTTGAGTTGGTCAGAACCAGTCCTAACTTATTTTATCAGGTCAGCTTTTTTCTCGCCACAATTAAATTCAAAGTCAGGAGGGGTCCTGATGGGTCCGCACTAGTGTACTGCTTGGGGTCCTTGGTCACAGTTCATCTGCGCTGGTTTGGGTATTTCAAAACAACATCCAGCCTCCTTATCTATGAAATTAGTGCAGACGAGTGCAAACTTTTTCAACCGATTAGTTAATAATAGATATGAATAGATAGGACTACATGGGTGTAGATAGGAATAACATGACTAATCGAGACAATCGAGACTGTGACCTAAAAAAATAGTTTTGAGTGGTCGTGAAAAAATTTCGAAGTGTCCAAAGGCCTCTAAGTCAGGCTCGACTGGTGCCAGACTAGCTACAGAACTAATGGAGACTACAAGGGGTTTTCCGGACCCCAGCAGACATGTTTATCCGACTTGCTAAAATCAACAGGACTCTGACCTACAATTGAGTCCTACCAAGACTAGGACTAGTGTGAACTTTGCATTAAAGACAAAATAAAACATGCACACTTGTGTCATGTTTACATATTCCCAAAGAAAAAATAAAACATGCATACTTGTGTCATGGTTACATGTTCCCCAAAACAAAATAATGCATGCACACTTGCGTCATGTTTACCTGTCATTCCCAAAGACAAAATAGAACATACACATTTGTGTCATGCTTACATATCATCCCTGAGAAAAAATAAAACATGCACACCTGTGTCATGGTTACATATCATTCCCAGAGACAGAATGTGGCTACCTTTACTGGTAGTATTAAGAACTGTCACATGTGCTTCCTGTGTGCAAAATCAGCCCACCTTGCCACTTTTCAAAGCAACATATCAGATCTTTAGCACAGCTGGCAGTTCAAACAGTACTGTTACTCAAATAAACTTGCACACAGAGTGTTGCAAGATGAGCTAGTGGTTACTTTCGAATAAATCAAAGAATGAATGGTGACCAGCCGCCGTGGCGAAGTGATGAGCGTCACAGATTCCCGGCTGGGAGGTCTTGGGTTCGATTCCCATCAGAGTTATGTGGGATTTTTCAGTTCCGTCCGGCTCCTACCTACCAGAGTTGAGCTTGCTATGGGCTCAGTTGGAAAGACTGGGAACACACAGTCGAGTTTCATCCACTTAATGAATGCGTCTCTGAGAGTGTTGCTCAGATTTCCGGACCAACACTGCAGGTCCTGGTTGATGCTGGGATATATTATGAAAGGAAGCATAGAGTACAGCCCTGTCATGCAGTCTCAGACCGAATGGAATTCTGTAACATCATCTTAATCATCCTGATTCTCATCGATCGGCATTAAAAAAGTCTCAAATTTTGAGGCCCTTCATGCCCTGCTGTCATGGTGACCTCCGTTTTGATGTCCTCACCACGTCCATGGCCATGGTTTAGTTTGTCGGGGTCACCGGTATCGGCGAGTCCATGGGGGCTGTCGTTAAACGGACATGATGGTGCCTTCTGGAGGGAGAGCTCACTCATGCCAGCTCCATGACTTGAGCAATTATTGTCGTCAGTAGCGGGTTTAGTAGGTGGTGACCTGTGTATGTTGGATCAGAACAGGCACCACTGAACACTACTGAAGTGACTTGGCAGCAGTGCAGTGTCTCCTCCAGTAGGTTGACTCTTGACGACATTGACTGCTCCATGTGGATTGCTGGTGCTGGGCTGTGGTGGTACACACCGGGCTGTGGCTGTGGGCAGGGTGTCGGAATGAGCGGCGTGGGTGCAATGCTACCAAGGTGGCACAGAAGATGGGACAGCAAAAAAAAGAAAGAAAAAAAAAAGATAGTGCCTAAAAGTGCAATGAGAAGTATATCTCTAGAACTGCACATTGAAAATACTGTTTATTCTTATCGCTAGTATTGTTGTTTGTTTTTCTCTTTGAATGACCAGCACTGTCAAGGAGAGGAAAAAGCCAGAAAATCACGAGGGGAATTTAGCCTGGCCAGAAGAGACTTGACCATTGTGCGGGAAAAAAAGGCCATCAAGCTTGTCAGAGGTAACAATTCTGAGCTGAAGGCGGCTGTCATGTCTGTTTTAGCATGTATGTTCGATGGTATAGTCCTGCCTGCACACACAAAAATAAGGCACGGGTGAATGCACACACACACACACACACACACACACACACACACACACACACACACACACACACACACACACGTGTACATGTATACATATGCACACACACACGCACGCTCGCTCGCACGCGTACATGCAGCACGCACACACACACACATGCCACCTTTATTTCTTCATGACCCCATCTCCCATCTCCATGACTCAAGTCTCCCCTGTGTCTCTGTACGCAAACATTAACTTGCGTGAGCACACACTCAAACACATGTACACACACAGGCGCGTGCAAACATGCACACATGCATGCATGAATACACTCATGTATGCGCACATACGTTTGCTCGATTGCATTCACACTCACACAGAATCAAAAGAAGAGAGAGAAAACAAAATTATTTTTAGTCATTTTTCTGTATCTATCCATATCTATAACTATCTAACTACACATACCTCAATCTATAATCTCTCTCTCTCTCTCTCTCTCTCTCTCTCTCTCTCTCTCTCTCTCTCTCTCGCTCTCTCTTTTTTTCATATGAATTAGGTGGGGTTATGACGCGTTGAAAGTCTTTAAGCAGACTTTCATTTTAAGTTTTCTGAAGATCTTTCTACGACAGCTTTGATAAATATAGCATTTGTAAGAAAACATACAGACGATGCATGGTGTGTATGGGACTGATTGGAAAGGAGGAGGAGGAAAAAAAAAAGTTAAGTAAGAAAGAAAAAAAAATGATGTAATCTGTGATCTTCATGTCCATTTTACTGGACTCCATATAGCTGTCAGAAAGAATAACATTTTTTTTTTAATAGTGGTTTAGAAGGGATTATCAATGTAATGCACTTTTTTGTGTGAAAAAAAATACGAATAAAATGAAAGGAGAGATGGAGGACTGTGGTGTTCATTCATGCATGTAAATTACTGCCATTTTTGAGAGATTTCTCCATTCTGGATCTTTCAAGGCCATGGTAAATATCATTTATATGTGCATGGAAAGTTTCACTTCTGTTTGGTGGGGTTTTTAGTTGTTTTTTTTTTCTTCTTCTTTTTAATTTCCTGTCTGCTGTAATTTCAAGTGTGTAAGTATGCATGGATATTAGAATTTAAGAGATAATTTGACAGCTGTGACTCATCCCTTCTTTTTTATGATTTGTTGTGTTGTTATTTCTGTTAAAGTCTGTTTTACACATAGTGGCTTGGGATGTATCGGTGTACTTGTAGAGCTGACACATATACTTTAAATTTCAGGATGCAATCTGCATTCTTCAAGAATTAGAATCGGAACAGTCAGACCAGCTTCCAACAGATGAGGGACAACTATTCAAGGATGGATCTGAACAAGAGCTTTCAAAATCAGCTCGCAAGAAATTAAGGAAAAAGGCTATGAAGAAAAATCAGGAAAGATTACAAGATGTTCCCAGAACAAAAATCTGCAATTGATGAACAAGCTGAAGAAGCCAAGCTGGGAACAGATGATGCAAAAGTGGTAATTTTTTCTTCTTTCTTCTTTTTTTTTTCAGAAAAAAAAAAGATTTCTCTCAGATTAGAAAAATATTTGCACCAGAGTCCTTGAGCAGAATGGAGTTTTAGTTTGTGGATATTATACTGCAGCAAGGTGTGTGTGTGTGTGTGTGTGTGTGTGTGTGTGTGTGTGTGTGTGTGTGTGTGTGGAGAGAGATGACTAAGCATGCAGTTTCATTTTTATCTGAAACCCATCGAAGATCTTTGTGTGTGTGTGTATAATGTTTGTCTGCAAACCTAGTTTAGATTGATGAAAAGTATGTTGCATGGCAAAAGAAAGTGCCCAAACAATACCTTCTTCTGGACAGAAGAATTGCCATACATACTGACAGTAATTAAAGTGTCAAAAATATTATGGACAGTAACTATGCATGCTTACAGTATTACCATCACAGCAGAAAAAGGAATCTTATGACTAAAAGTAGTTTTATGATATAATGGCCAGTCTAAACAAATGCCTTACCTCAAGGCGTGGAACGCTCAATACAACAGGAATCTCTGAACTACAACCAAAAAAATCAAAATTGAGAGCAGGGAGCTAACTCTACCTTAAACCGCCAGGAGTGCTGGAGTGGTTTTCCTTTACAAAAATACCATCAACTCGCTCCCCAAGATAGAATTCAGCTTTCTTACCCCTTTTCTGAACTGTGTAGAGGGGTGAGGGTGTCCTAGTGTTTGGGTAAGTGAATATATCATAGAACTGCTTTCATTGTAAAAACAACACCTGAATATCGAAAAGGATGCTGGGCAATCTTGCCTGAGAAACACATCAATGCTGAGACTCAAAAATGCACAAGGCTGACCACCACTCATCCAAAGCTCGGTGCCAAGCGGCCAAAAAGGCCCTAAGGTTCAAATGTTTCCTGCGGGTCAGAGGAATGTTTTCTGCTCTCCTTCATTGATCAGCTGACAGTCAAATATGAGAAAAAAAAGCGAGTCAGGATCAGAAAAAAGGGAAAGACCCTTTCAAACCATCATTACAAGGAAATGTGTATGATTGCTGTGTACCAGGTAAGAGTCATTCGCACTGAGACACATCATATTCCTTCAAAAAAAGGTAGAGCAGTGTGAATACACAAAACCACCAAGTTACTGTGTTAAAAGGGCCAATACATATGTTGTCCAACAAGTGTAGGGGGCATGTCATTGGTATGTCCAGGGTATGCCAAGGACACCAAAATTCTAATGGTAAAGGAGCCATGATCCCAAATAGCAGAACAAAGTTGTGTTCATGAGCACCAACAATACAGGGCTGATGGTTTACTGAGAAAGGGATCACAGTGCCATTCCTGGATGGATATGCCAATACGAATGCGCTGACTTGTCGCAGTACCATTCCTAAATGGATGTGCTGACAGTAACACTGAAAGTTGCCCCAATGTCATTCCTGAATGGATGTGCCAGTAACAATGCTTCAAGTTGTCAGGGTGCTATTCCTAGGTGGATGTGCTAACACAATGCCCCAAACTCTTTTTTTTTTTTTTTTTTTTTTTTTTTTAAACTGAGGCAACTAACCCAGACAAGTACCCAGACTCTTGTGTGGGTAATGCTGCATTGGAAAAGTCAATCTCAAATGGCCAGGGCTGAGTGATGGGGTCCTCACTAGAGTCAGTCCAGGAGTGTGCCACAGACATTCAAATTAATGTTGTATTTTGACAAGTAGGAAGGGGGAGGGGTGCAAAAACTTCACTTTGGAAAGGTATCCTTGCTCGTTTCAACTATTCCTCCCTGACTGTCTTAAGCCAGCATGTCTGAGATAGAACGAGCCAGAGGTGGTTGTTGTTGTCCAGCCAACAGCCTGACATGTCAGAAACTGCAATATTCTGCAAGAGGGCGCAACTAGTGGAAAGAGCCTGAACTTCATGTGATCTGATCTTCTGGGTGGTGAAAGAGGTTTGGTCATAGATAAAAGCCTGGCGGATGACCTGTCTCAGGCAAGAACTTATCGTCTGGGATCTCATTGCAGTTCCCCACCTGCCATACTGAAGATAGACTTTCAGTGCTCTGAAGAACAGTTAACGTGTTCCACCTTCAAGCATCTAGGCCTGGGACAGGACCATGAAAGGGCCAGCGGAGATAAGGTAAATACTCTTGAGGCCAGTCTTCAGGCTTTTTGGTTTGGTTAGAAAGGTCAGGGGCAAGGACAGAGTGACTGAGCCATGATCGTACCATTTCAGGACTGAGGATCCCTGGAAAGGGCATGAACCTCACTGACCCTGCATGTCAAAGCCAGAGTGATTAAGAAAAAACAGGTCATAAAGGTGAGGTTCCCTACAGAGCTTCCAAGAAAATGTTTCCTGAGCTCCAGTCTTCCCGTAGGCCACTGCCCTCCGGAAGAGTTATGGCATAACTTGTGTGCAACAATGGAGGGCGCTGTAAGGGACGCCTGACACCAACGATCCAGGATCAGCCAATGCTGAAGGGCAGAAAAACAAAGAGGATTCCAATGAACATACCCTTCTGAGTTCGTCAGAGACAAAACGTCGCTTAGAGGCCACTGGAGTGGGAGCAATTGGAGGTGACCCAAAGGAATGACTTCTTAGCTGCTGAGGCCAGATTGATAATGGTCTGGAAGCTGCAAGGGGTAGTGACTGGAGACTGCAAGAGATATTGTGCCCGAGAGCGTATCTTCTCTGCCCTGGTTCCAGAAGTCACAGCAGATTGACATAAGTCATGAAGTGCCTTTTTTTTTTTTTTTTTTTTTTTTTTTTTTTTTTGTTATCTAGGGCCAAAAGGTCCATTGAAAAGACCCCAGAACCTCCAGCTGTATCATCCAAATGCCACTGTATTCAAGGAGGGAAACAGACTTGCATTAGACAGGTCATGGCTGATGGTCTGATTCCCTGGAATTTTTTTTTCAGCCTGCTGAACCCTATGACTGGTGAACTTCCAGTTCCTTGGAATCAAGGAAGGGAAAACTAAGAAATCTGGCAAACACTGAGAAGAAAACTAAGAAATTTGACAAACACCGAAAATTGATCTCCCTAAAGGCATCTTCATGGGACAAAGGGACTGTAACAGAAGGAGTTGCTGCCTCGGATGAGTCTCTTTGTCAGGAACTGGTCCAGATTGTGATGGGCATCAGTCGGAGAAATCCTTAAGGCCCCCAAAACACAGGCGGTAACCCCAGTTTCAGACAGGGCCTACTACTGAGAGAAAGAAGGAGCAGAACACATGAGGGGAAATAGAGACCAGTCCCACAAAAAGTCCCGGTGATTGCCAGAAGGGGAGTACCCAAATGGTGAAAAATGCACTGGACAGAAGCCTCAACCTCCATGGAGCTCCATACTTCTTCAACATCTGACATAATAAATACTATCCCTGCAGATGAAATCCTGACCATGAGAAATGAATGATAAAGGAGGAAAACATTCAGCAGGAGAAGAAAAAACTTCAACATTGTCAAGGTTCCAACCAAGGTCATCACTATAACGGGAATTCCCGAAAGAAATACTATTTACAAAAATTACGACTGCTTTATCAACTTTTTCGTGATGCACTGTGCGATGGTGACGCAACTCAGTCGACCCATTCATGACAAGCCGTTCCATGGCGACAGCAACGCTGCTGTACTGCGTGGAGGTGCTGCACCTCCGTGATGGCACAACTATAAAAAATTTCCCTGTCTCTTGTCTATGTTCTAAGGGAAACAGCTGGCTTAAATATTTAGAACAGGGTTCTAGCCACTGGAAGGGTAATTTTACATGCACTAGCGATGACCTTTGTGACCCCAGAGTAGTAATTTATTTGCACTGTGTATTTAACAGTTTTATACGTTGTATTGTTTGAAGCCAAAACAGTGAAAATAATTATTGTCTTTTATATATATATATATATATATTATATATATATTTTCACTTGGATTACACATATTGAATACCTCAGGCTTTCTCTGCATCTATATCAAAGTAAGAGCAAAATTTTTATGACCATTTCTTCCTTATTGCTGTTGTCATACTTACCAGACAAATGTCAAGATTGTGTTCTACGTTTTAGTTACGTTGTTTCTGTAACTGTAGTATTGCATATTGATTTTACCCAAAATATACTAAAGTCTGTGCTCATTGCGAAGTTCGCAGCTTACCCTTTTTTTTTGATATATAACAATTGCTTTTCATGTTTATATTAGGGGACATGAAATGAATTAAAAAAGTGCGAAAATTTGGCATCTGCAATGGTTGTAAGCACGTGCCGTGCATGTGTCTGCAGGGAAGTGACGTTGCTCTGCCGCACCCATCATGAAAGTGTTAAAAACGAGAATGTGCAGACAGTTGTTTATGCCCTCAAGTACAAAGCAAAGAGGAAATGGAATAGAAGCAGTGTATGGGTTCTCTGTAAACCAACTTCTCTGTGTGAGAAATCTTGAAAACACGAGACTTGGTGCACATCTGAATGACATTTTCCAACCTCTATATGCAAATGTATATCTGATTTTGCTTCTCCTGATTTTTTTCAAATTTGTGACAAAGTCTCAACGATTCCGTTTCATGTCAAAGAAGCTTTGTTTTGATGAAACAAAGCAAAAATATCAGACCAGATGACTCAGTGCCACAAGAAGGGAATTTTTTATTCTTGTGAATTTCTGTGTAAATGTCCATAGTTTAATGGTATAAACATTACCATTGAGTTCCATCAAATACTTGTGCCAAATCAGGATCATAGCACTGCAGTTGCTTTTTGGAGACAAGCTGCCAAATCAAGATCAGTTCACATGAAAGCAGATGTTGTCCCATATCTTGACAAGTTCTTTTTTGTATTGTATTCAGCGATATTGAAAAAAGGAGTGTTAAACTTGAACCAGCAAGACTAGGGGGCAGACCAGTCAAAATAAGAAATTGCAAGCACACTCACCAAAACCGTCAGTAAAGAATCATATGTGCATCCTTGACAACAATCAGGAAATGTACAGCATAGATGGCCTTGACCTGAGAGAATCTGGAGCGAATGACACAGGAGTCAAGAAGAATTTTATTGAAGGCGTCACAAACTGAGTAACTTTCTTGGAAGAGAGACATAAAGAATCAGAATCATGAATACCATGAACAGAACAAGCGTCAAAGAATGAGCTCATTGTGACCGACCGGGTATTGTTGACTGCCAGCCAAGCTAAAGAGAATTCCATGCTAGGAGGAACATCATCATATTAAACATCATAGTAGTCAGCATCATAGTCAGTCTCTTCTCGTTCGCAGACTCCTGTTTGTATTCATTCTCATCATTATCTCTGTTCGAGTTGTCCGAGTGCAACCTGTCCTCTCTGCTTACAGTGCCCAGGGTATACCCCATGCACCAGTAACCCCCCCCATGGTGCGGCACCCTGTTGGGAACTCTCCAAGCTAGTCTCACTCCATGGTGGCAGACACCTCCGAGGTCTACCTGGTTGTGTTGGGAAACCAGAGCTCTTCCACAGGGGGTGGGGGTGGGGGATGCTGACCAGTCCCCATTGAATCTGGGACCGACATAGAAGCAGTGAAACAGGGAGTGTTGGTACGACTCTAGCCAAAACTGGCAGACCGTTGGACCGAAAAGCCAAGCACACAAGCACCAAGTAGAACTTGGCCAGCACGTGCACAAGCTGCAGAGAGTGACAGAGGAACAGCCCGTGCAGAAAACACAGGTCTCTTGCTTGTAGAGGGCTGAGACTGGTGTTCGACAGGAATTGGAATTTCTGGAAGCAGGAGGTGAAAAAGAGTGTCGGCTAAACTGGTGTGCTCCAAGCCTCAGTGTAATGGTGGCAACTGTAGAGCAGAGGGCTGGAAGTAACAACTTTGAATTTTCTGCTAGAGTAGGAACTGTCCTCTTGAGGAGAGAAAGCTGAGTTGAAGGAAAGCTTCTTTGAATCCAGGGTAGGATGCTCGAGAAGAGAGAGAGAGCGTTTCCTTGCTGCAGAAAAAGCAGAAAAAACCGAATTCTGCCAAGGGAAGCGAGTTGATTACATTTTTACAAGGGAGGTCACTCCTGTATTTCTAGTAGTTTAAGGTAGAGTTAGCTCCCCAGTCTCCATTTTTTTTGGTTTTGTTTTGGGGGGTTTTTTTGTTTGTTTGTTTTTCTTTTTCTTTCTTTTTTTAATTTTTTTTTTTTAGAGTTTCCTGATGTATAGCGTGTTTTATACTAGTGGAGATAAGGCATTCGTTTTGACAGGTAATTATGATGAAATTGTATCTTCTTTCAGACAGTGTTTCTACCTGTGTTGAGACAGTTTTTCAATGGCATTTTCCCAGTTATGTGTAGTGAAACTCATAATGTTTTGTTTTGTTTTGTTCTTGTTTGTACGCCATTTTAAATTTTGTTAGAAACTGATTACAAAATGGCTAATTTGTGTCTGTTCCACTGTTCATTTGTTTGGTATTTTTGTTTGTTTTTTTATGAAAACATATTTTTCTCCATTACATGAAGGGGTCAACACAAGTAGAATTTGCCATTAAAAATGTTTGATTTATCATAAATGAAAGACATATTCTATGGGTAATGTTCAGTTTCCCATATAATGATTGTAATTATATGCCCACATGTGAGCATGTGCAGGCATACACACACACACACACACACACACACACACACACACACACAATATCTAAATTTATACCCATAGTACTTTGCATGCTGTGCACAAGGTCAGCATTTGTGAGAGGTGTAAAGAAGCTGTACGTGTGTACTGATCTCAGGTTGCTGATGCTGGTAACCAGAGATCAGCAAGTCAGGCTGTGGAGGCATCGGCAGAAACTCATGAGCAGGTCACTGGTAAAATGGATGCAAGCGGAAGCACTCAGTCAGAGTCTACTCATGCAGGTAAATGATGGATTTAGTCCAATGTTTTCTTTTGGTCTTTTCTTTTCTATTGATTTTGGAATTTTCGATATGCTTGGTTATTTACACTTAGGTTTTAACATTGACTATTGTTATCAATGATGTAATGGCCATGGAATATCATTCCAGTTAAAAGGAAGAAAGGAATTTGTTTAATACGTGATATATAATGCCGCTAGAACAACAGCAGCGTGTTGCGACTGCCAATTGATGTGTGGCAACCATCTGGACGAAAGTTTTGTGTTCTTACCAGCTGAGCTGTTCAGGTATCCAGAGTTCATATCAACTCTCCACGTTCCTGTTTTGTAAACATCAACAATTGCATTGAATTGAACTTCAGTGATTAACCCTCTTGACCATCGAGCGCCCGCTAGCGCCCGGCCGGAAATCACACAGCCAAAACGCTGAGCGCCCGCCAGCGCCCGGTAAAAAACACGTGGCAACAATGGGCGCCGCCATGTTTCTCGTAGAAAAGGAAGTCTCGCGAGAACGTGACTTCCTTCTTCCTGTAGCCATTTACTTCCGTTTGCAAAAAACCGCGAGTCGATGCGTGCCGTGGTTCTCAAGTTTCGAATTTTTTAAGTTTTGAGGTCGAAATGCCGTTTTTCACCGTGGCTAACCTTGAGTTCTGCCGTTCTATAATGAGATTTAGTGATGGAGATACTGTGTTTTTGTAGGATTTACGGCATAAGACTTAGTGAAAGTGCTGGGTAGTGAAGCTTAGACAATAGAGTGACCTAGATTTCGACTGGGATGAAGTTCCAGGTATGATGAACAACAATTCGGAAGAAAGTTCTGAAGAAGATTTTTTTTTTTATTTCCCGAGTAAATGGCTCATGTGACATTCTTCAGACTTACGATATAGCAACATATATATTCGTAGGAATTTTTAAAATTATTTTCATTTCGTTATTTCCTTTCCTCTCTTTTAAATTAATTTTTTAATTGGGTAACCATGTTCAAATTACGGAGTTACTTACCTTGCCGACGGTTTTCGGTGTAACTAAGCTCAGATAAGTGCATACTGAAGAGGGTTAAGCTACATTTTCATTCATAGCTAGCATGGATGATAATCTCAACTTTGTATGAATCACACATTAACAAATTCCACATTGTTCTGCTTGCTTTGATATGTGCCACAAAGAAATTCAGAAATTTAAGGAGTAAAAACCCATATCTCTCAACATGTTGGTATGAGATATTTGCCACTGAACTCAGTGATGCAGTGAGCGACTGTGTAGGAGCTAATGATGCAACATAATTTTAGCTCTCTTTTCTGCATGTCACAGATCTGCTTACATGACATTTTAACCACAGAAAGCTGCATGCTTGTTAAACTTTGGAACTACCCATTCTTTGATGCAACAATGTAACTTGGATGTAGCTCACTGGAATGGGTTGAGCTGGTTGATAATTTGGAAAGCTGCACTTCACACCAGAGGACTAAGATTCCAATCTACCTTTCCAACATGACGACTGTAGAAGACGTATCCATACAGGCTCACCACTTTTGTCGCCATGTTGCATGCAGGCAAATCACAGATTGTGGCAGCAGTATGTAATGCATTCATATTCAGTGTTAAGGTGGTGGTCATCAGAATTCAAGGGAAGCATTTGCATGAGACTGACAAATCATGTTTTCGAAGATGATGGTATGTGGCAAAGGCAGTAATAGCAGCAGACTCGGATCGACTTTTGCAGCCAAAATTTATCTGTGATTGAGCATGTGTTTGTGCTTAGCTTGTTAGTTTATGCTACATTAGCACAAGGTCACATTCAGTGTTGGTCACCGATCCAGCTTAGTGCCATAGTTTTCTTGGCAAAATTTTTCTAATCAGCCCCATCCCCACCTTCCCTTTGTCTGGAACTCGCTAGTTGAATTTCAGAGCAGGCTATGGCTATCCTGTTTGTAAAGCATTCTTAAGTTAAGCAAAATCATTAGTATCCCAGGCCGCATATTAAAAAGAAGCAAAATCAGTAGTATCCCAGGCCGCATATTAAAAAGAAAGTCTAATTTTTTTCCCATGGAAAACTATAGCACAGAGAGTATAGGGGGCAGACAGGTCTGATAATCACTGTGAGATTTCTGATATGTTTTTTTTAGTTCAAACAGTCTGAAGCTTGAAAGTGTTTTGAAATTGGAGAGATCACTCTGTGAGCATGTACAGGTTTTTTATTTCGTTTGTTAGAAGTGGCATTATTTAGCAGAGTGGGTAGCAGAAAAGAGATGAAAAACATTATGTTTGACTGCTTAAATGGATAAGAAATTGTCACAAAAAAATCAAATCAAAACTCATGGGGAGGAGACATATGAAACTCCCAATAGTATGGGCCTGATTTATATGAATTGAGCAGATTTAAGAAAATGGAATGGTTTCATTATGAGGAATTATACGCAGACTGAGGTAAGAACTGCACACAATATTTGTTTTTGTTCTGTTAGCCCCTTTACATAAGATCCTATGATTATTGTCCATCGCTTTGCCCTCCCCCCCCCCCCCCCCAGCCGCCATCCCTACTTCCATGATAAATTCAATTACATTAGTGACAGCATGTGAAATGATTTATGATTGTTTTTTTTTCCATGCTTGCTATAGATGTAATGAATAGACAAGACCTACCTAATTAAGTCTTATGTCTGCCAGAAATATAAGTGTTTTTGTAGTGTTTTTTTGCCTATTAATTTTTAAGTGATTTGATATTATCACTGGTTCGTGTTAAACAGGTTCTGTTTCTTTTCACTACTTAATTTGATATGACCGGGGAAAAAGTGTTTAAGAATTGATAGAATTTAACACTTTTTTTTTTTTTTTTTTTAATTATACCCTGCATGATGTTGTCTAATATTTCCAGCATCATGAAGTGTTTGTTTTCTGTTTTCTTTACAAAAAATTGAATTGCTTTTTTTTTTTTCCAGCTGGGCTTACAGTTACTCCAACGTCATCTGTAGAGGATGTCAGGCAGTGGCTACAGGTCACCTGCGGAGTGACTGAAAGTTGTCTGAGACTCTTGCAAGGGCTGGACGGAGAAATTCTCTTCGAGTATGGAAGTAACATCACCATGCTGGTGGATACCACCAAAATTCCAGTAGGTGTTGCTCGTAAAATTACATTTCTTCGAGACAACCCTTCATACCAATCAACGATACTAACATGGGATGTGAAGAAAGTGATTGAGTTTGTTGGAGAGTTTTGCCAAGGACACGACTGGTCCAAGGTGGAGGAGAACAGCATTGATGGTCCAGCATTTTTGTCATATAAATCTGCCGAGGAGATTTCACAAGACTTCAAAGTGAAGAAAATGATAGCATTCCACATCTTTAGTGGACGGCAGAATTTCCTCTATGGCGAAACAAACAGAATGGAGAATAGTAAATGTAATCCTGGAGTTGTGCATCAACAAAATGAGAGATGTGATGAAAACATGGATGAAACCCAAGGTACGTTCCCAACTGTTTCATGTTCCTCCGGCATTGAAGAAAAAAGGAACTACCACTTTAGCATTAAATAAAGATGATCCATTTACACCATACAAGTTTCACTTGCAGAATGTATTGCATCTGCAACCACTCAATACATCTGGGTCACAGTCTTTAACACTCTGTGAATTGCGTGTAGTATATCACAAACGCAAGGATTTGAATAATTTGGAGAAACTTTTTATGTTTCTGATTTTGTGTAAGCCTGAGTTCTGTAAAGGTAAATCTGGAAGAGATGCATGTGAGAAACTTTGGAAACTGATAACGGATGATGACAATGTATCTTCAAAATGGACAGCATTATTACCAGAGCATATATTGAAAACACTGACTGTTGAGAACAACAGGATTCTATTTGAAGGCAAAGCCCTTTCATTTGACAATCAAGCAGCAAAGCTTTCAAACATAATCGAATTTGACAGAACTGTGAGAAAACTTGACCAGTGTGGTACTCCTGTGATGATAATTGACAAAGAGCTTTTAATGAGGGGATCCGGATATGTACTTACACTAAAGCTTGACAAAACAACCTGTTCATTTCCATTTGGTTTTCATGATGGTCAGCAGTACTGGCTTTTCAGCTCCTCAGACTTTGGATGGGGTTTTGAGAGGCAGAGAATAGATGCCTCAATGTTGGGTACTTTACCAAGGTGCAGTTATTCAGATGGTACACACATCAGTACAACATCAGGTAGCAATGTGGAAGAGCACAGTGCCACCAGATGCGCTGAGGAGCATGATGAAAAGTGTGATGAACAAGTTCTATCAGTTCATCCACCAGTGGAAGTAACCTCCAGTGAGATGTCCACTTCACAACAGGATGAAGGGTTTATGGAAGACGAATGTTTCCCTGAATCTTCGGGCCAGATCAAGTGAAAGTGTGGAGAGTGAAAATGATGAGCATACGAAACACGTTAATCCAAGACCTTTCAAACAGTCAAACTGGAAATACAGTCAGGGAGTGCTGAGAGCTGTGGAGTGTGGGGATAACATGCTGTCACGTGCTGTCGAATTCAAATTTCAGGCTGGCTGCCCTCCAGAAGATGACAAAGCTCTGCGTTCTTTTCTCTACAAATCACTAGAATTTGTGTGTGCATGTCTGAACGCCCGAAAAAATGGGACTATCTACTTTGGAATAGCTGAAAAAACACTGGGGGAGCAAATTTTTATATGGCCAAATTCATGGCATTGAAATAGATCAGAAGCTTCGCGCAATGTACTATGATGCTTTTTATAATGAGTTTGTGCAGAAGAGTTTCCCATCTTGTTTGAACTTGTGAAATTGTGTCTTACAGGTCCAGTCTTTGTTCCTGTAAGAAATACTACTAAGTGTGTAATAGAAAAATAGACATTGAATCAGACTATGAACAAACAAAACAGACCCTGTTTTATTTGATCCATCCAAAGTGTATATTTGACACAGTATGGTAGCCCTATCAAAAACCATTTGTATCTTAAAAATAAAGACACATGGACAGGGATATTTCGAAGGGACGGTTCTGAAACAAAATATGTAAAAAAAAGCGAAAAAGACAGACATTTGAGATAACTGTTCTACCCGAACTATGTAAAAAAAGATATGAGGCAGAATGTAAAATAGCACAAGCACGCAAAGTTAACATGAACAGCCCTGAAGCAAATAAACTGAAGCAGTTTATTAGTGCTTGTGATGACAGATCAGTGTTTCCACTTCTGGTCCTCCCAAAATTGTTAGAAGAAGAAAAAAGAAATGCAAATTTTTTTGAGTTTATTCATTACATTAGATGGTCTGCAATTTTTGACTTTGACAATGACTCTGATAAGAATGGATTGTATAGCACTGCAAAAACCAAAAACTTGGCATTTGAAGTCCACGAGAGCATTGCTAGTGATTTTAAAGACATGACGGTTGAAGCCAGGAAAGACAGTTTGTCTTTTCCAAAGAAAACCATATGGCTCTTCATGAATGGTAAAACAACCGGGGACAATACTTTTGAGAGAGTTGGACAAAAGCAGTGGAAAAATTTGTACTGGACATATTTTCAAAACGCTGTAGCTTTCTACAAAGACAATACTGTCATCTCACCCGAAAGACGCCTAGTTTTGATTCTGATATCTGATGAAACTGATGATGGCATTATGGAGGCATCACAAGATGTGAAAACAGCTTTTGGTTGGGGGAGGGTATTTTTTGTTTTCCAAAGTCAGTCAGTAAGAGAAATTTTTGCTGAAGAACTGTCAGATGATATATATGAGCACAGTGTGTAGTAATGCCATGGAATCATGTACATCATGTTATTTGTCAGTGTTTGAAGTTGAAAAGTCAGGATGAAGACAAATATGTGCACACATCAAGTGGTGCAGATGTTCCAATCCCGCTTAATGAATGGCAGTCCTGGAGTGACTTGGACATTTTAAATGTAAAGGAATGCCAGAGAGAATGGGATGGATCCACAAGAGACCAGCGTAATTTAAAAGCGCAAGAGGAAGAAAAGAAGTTTTATGAGGGGAAGCCTGTTTCATGGTGGAATTTTTTTTTCACAGATTTTGGGTATAACCATGTCATGAAACGTGACATCTTTTCAGAATTAAAAGGTCAGATAAAGGACAAGATAAGAAACACAGAAAGTGATAGTGACTCAACTCCAGTTGTAACTATATCACATATGCCAGGGGCTGGTGGTACAACTTTAGGAAAAAATTTACTTTGGAATTTGAGAGAAAAGTATAAGTGTGCTGTCCTAAAGAATATAACATTAGACACTGAACGTCAGGTTGCTCAGTTCTGGGAATCTGTTGAAGGAGGACAAGATCAAATGCAGTTGCCCCCAGTTGTTCTGCTTGCTGATAACTTATCCAGTGAGTCTTCAGAATTGACTGACTCTGAATTATACAGAAGATTGTACAGACGTCAAAAAGAAATGCAGCTCATGAGGCCTTTGGCTATTCTGATTCATTGCAATAGGGCAATGAAACTAAAAGGCAAACATCAGTTGCCACAGAAACTAAGCAAACGTGAGCAGGACTGGATGGAAGTTAAATCAAAAACTTTACAAGAACAACATCCAGATGGCATTGGTACTATGATTGCTTTTCTGGCACTGAGAGACGGATATGATCAGAGTGCATTGCAAGATCGCATTGTCCAGTACTTGGATCAAAATGTCCTAAATGAAAATGAGCAGACGCTAATAGAATATGTTTCCCTCATAACCTCATACTTTCCCTTGTCAAGGGGTTCTCCAGGCTTACCAGTCACATGCTTGATGGTCTTATGAGAAATTTTAAAGGTGAAATGGCAAAAATGTGCTGGGAGAATACACTTAGTGAGACAGCAAAAGTGATATTAGTGATTGAATATTGTTATGACTCTTATTCTCCGAGGAATACAGTGAGGATTGCAAATCAGCCATATGCAAAAGCAGTTCTTCAGACATCTTTGAAAAAGAACTCTCAAACACTTAGTGATGTTGTTCTCAGGTGCTTGCAGTCCCCCCTTGTATCTGGTTCTTCACATTCACGAAAAGAAGTCATTGAAATTTTGACACAAATGATCATTGAAAGACAGATAGAAGAGGTACCAACACCCTTAAGACAGATTGAAGACATACCATCAAGTTTGACACCTATGTCACCTTTGATTATGGACATTAAAGAAACTGATTTTATACAAGCTGTTGAGGTCCTGAAGGTTGGATACAAAACACTGAAGAATGAAGCTTTTTATCAGCAATTAGCAAGATTATACATACATGATGACAAGCTTGATGAAGCTCTGAAGTTTGCAAAGTTAGCTGTACATCTTTTGCCAGAAAAACAAGAGTTCAAACACACTTTAGGTATGGTGTATCTGAGAAAATTCAACAAACTGAAATTTACAATAAGTGAGAGTGACAGCTGTATCTCTGAGCCTCTCGAGATTGCCAACATGGCTCTTAGAAATTTTATGGAAGCTCAAGGCAATATACATGATGATGCTGTTGGTTTTTGTTTCGCTTATTCTCAGACAATACATACTGTAAATCAGATTCTTCAGTTTCTTCTGGACATGATTCCAGTGGAAAAAGCTCGTCAGCTTGGGCGATACCTGACCGAAGATGACTTTTGTGTGCTTTTGATTTGTTTGACAATCTGCAAGACACAGAAAAGCAGGCGATGAAAACGCTTCTCAAAGAAGGTATTGAAGCCCTGCGTTTTATGTTTTATGTGGCTTATTCAAATAGTTTAGGAAAAAGTGAAAGATCACTTCGGTCTTCAAAAGATAAGATTACCTTGAACAATATCCCGAAATGGTGTGAAAAATACATGGCCACCCTGGCAAATTGTATAGGTCGACTGCGTTTAAGAAATGTCTGTTCGTCGGTCTATGAGAACACCCCCAAAGATGACAATTCATTGCGCTTCAGAAATGTCCAGTTGAAAGGATGTTTTTTTTGAAAGCATATTTCTTCAAGTTATGCGTTTGCATATCATAAAAGGTGAATACAAAAAGAATGAAATAAAGGGCGCTCTGCTTGAGATTCAAACCAATTTGGTGTCCATTCATGAAAAGTCATACTCTGACATGGACAATTTGATGACAGTTTACCTTGCAAGGGAATTGCTAGGAGAAGGACATTCTTTCACATCCAATAAATCACAAATTTATGGATTTTGTAACAGAATAATCCGGTCAGACCTACAACCTTCAGATCCTCGTCACATGAGGGCACATCTCTTTCGAGTTCTTGTTAGCTGGCCAAAAAAATACTGGGAAGATTCCATACTGATGAATTTCGAAAATCATTTCAGCATAAATCACCAGCTCTTACACAGAAGAAGGAACCACTTCTGCCAAAAGTGTATTTTTACATAACAAAATTCAGAAGGCTTTCATTTGTGGCACTGGCCGCAAATGCAAAATGAAACAGACAAAGAACTTCCCACCACCAGATGTTATGAATCAGCGATTGAAAATATTCAGTGGTGACTATAAGATTAAAAAAAAAAGTAATGGAGAGCAGTTTTCAATTATTGAAATGAAATTGAATTGTGCTGTTGGTGAGTTAAACTTGACAGTTTGGAAGATCAGAGGAATGAAAGTCTTTAGGGAAGAGCGCGTTGAATTTTATCTTGGATTTTCTGTACGTGTGTCCCTGTCGCAATCATTCATAGAATTTTGGCAGATTGAAAGAAGTTGCTGATCCTCGTGATGGAAAGACTTGTCTTGAAGAGAATGTCCGTTCTTCGGTCGGTGAAATGATTCTGACAAGAGGAGCAGAGTATCAAGAGAGCAGACTCTTTAATATAAATCCAAGTCTTGGTGACATTTGTCGTTCTAGAAAACATGAAAGAGAAGTGTGCGCTTTTCAGACTGTTGTTATCATATGATCATGACTTTTTCCCCATGGGCAAGGAAAATCAAAGGTGTGGACTGAATAAGCTTTAAACTTCCTCTGTAATACCAATGACTTATGAGGTTTGTGCTACATTCTACGTATTTGCAGCCGTCACAGTGATATTTTTTCTTTCTTCCTTTCTTTCTTTCTTTTTTTTTTTTTTTACATTCTTACTGAAATTGTGATGTGATCAATCTATATCTTATGCTTATGAATGCCCAGATTTCTTTTTTTAAATTGTTTCAGATTTTTATTATAGCTAAGACTACTACTTTTCTGTGTATGTCTTTTTAACATTGTATTTGATTTCTTGTTACAGCTTTACAGTGAAAAGTTTTTTTTTTTTTTTTTTTAACAAGCTTTCGGATGGGTTTTTAGAAGATGTATTTTAAAGAATTGTATGAATGAATGACTTGTGAGTTAATTTTAACGTGGTGACAGCCCTGATATGGCCCTTTGCGGTCAGCTGGGCTATAAGCAACATTATTGTATCTTATCTTATCTTATCTTGTTACACAGTTGATAACACTCCTTTTTTTATACATGAAATTATTGCTTTTGATTTCTTGTTATAGGTAATAACACTGCTGTTTGTTTAATGGCTGTTTCCTGTATCATTTTTTTATTTTTTGTTGTTGTAATGTTAAGACATGCTGAGTTCTACTGTGACAGTTCATTCGTTTTTCATGGAAATATATCAGGCAGCCTTTTCAGGCAGTATTTTAAGATCACCTCATTGGACGCATGCCACCAAAAGATCACTCGGCCATTATTGACGAAGCGTTTAGTTTTCATCATGTGTGGCATGCCATGTTCTGTGTTTAATCAACTGAGCTCAGTTTTGTCTGTCTGTGTGTCAAGTATATTTTAACTGTGTTTCATATGAGGTGATATGTGGAGTTTTATTGCGTGTCTGGTTTTAGCTTTCAAACAACCAGCTGTTTGTCTTTCAATAAAAAGAAAAGGTATTTGAGTGTTTGCAAAAGCAAACCTTTCCTTTTAACAGTACCCCTTCCCTCCTCCCCTCCCCCCAAGGGATGAGAATTTAAGCTCTGAAGGTTTATGGCTTTTGGGTAGATTGGAGTATATAATTCTGAGAGTCCTTTTGAAAAAGAAATGAAACATTTTGTTTTGTAGCTGTTCATTTTAAATGTGTTTAAAGCCAGGTGTTATATTGCTCAATCATTGGGAAAGGTTTGTCTTAAACATAATTGATGACTGAATGCAGTGATTGCCTTACTACTGCACATAATTGATGACTCAATGCAATTGCTGTTGACAGATATAGTTTTTATCTAATTTTGATATGAAACTTGAAAGAAAGGATGGTTAGGGCATCACCAGATATGCCCTGCTTTTGCTTTGATTGTTCCTGTTAATGTTTTGTTTGTTTGTTTTTTTTTTTTTTTTTTGCTGTTATTGATCTTCTAACTACTGTAGGTTTTATTTTGAATTGTTGAAATGGTATTTATGAAACTTGAAAGGATGGTTAGGGCATTAACTGATATGCCCTGCTTTTCCTTTGATTGTCCCTGTTAATTTTTTTTTTTTGTTTTTGTTTTTTTTTTTTTTTTGTTGTTGTTTTTGTTTTGATGTTATTGATCTTCTGACTACTGTAGGTTTCAAGTTTATTTTGAATTGTTGAAATGGTATTTACGATCATCAAGACTGTAAGCACCGCTGACTTAATTGATTGCATTTCTGTTCAGTTACCAACTCTGTGAAGTCTTCTTTCCATGATATCCACCACAGGCAAGTTTTGAAGTATAAGGGAAACACACTTTTTTTTCCCCATTTAAATTGAACAATTATAATATAACAAAACTCAGATTATTAACCAGATGTTGTTGTTTTACCAGTCTGTTTATGTGTTTTAAAATGATTTTTTGTAAATTGCCTGTGTTGGTTCTGATGTAATTCCAGTCCTTGTGATCACAGCAGGGGTTAGGGGAGAAGGTACCGATACATACATATATACATACGTACGTACATAGATGCTTAGTTACTTGGTTAGTTACCTGAGTATTGAAAAACAAAAGAAACGCCCAAAGGTTGGGACCCAGAGAAGTGCTGACCTCAACTACTGAACCAGTCAGCTGGGAGCAATCCTGCACCACCCTTGTAAGCCAACGCTGTGTTCACATAGGGTGCAGGCGTGCACAGGGCATTCCATAAAAGAAGTTAAGGGACATAATCGCTCTATGGCAGATGCCATTGTGTCATGGCCACTGGATGTGACACAACAGAATCTCCATGGGAGCATCGGCTGAGTGTACCCGCCATATTGCATGACTGCAGAGCCCAGCAGCAAAAGACGCCATCGTTAAGCAACTGCCGTGTGCATCCAGTAACCTGGCATCTTCTGTTCCACTGACAATCTTTGATGTGGTTGATGTTGAACTAGACTTAGAGGTAGTTTAAGTGTAAAGTGACTGGTTTGGGCAGATGTCGGCCAGATGTTCAGAGAAACGCATCTTAAGTGTGTGGGATTTCTCACCTACATAGCTTACTGCACTTTTTATTGTCATTATTATGGTAAATGTTATCAGTACTACTGTCATCATTATTATCATCATCATCATCATGCACTTTTGTTATTGTTATTACAATAAATGTTATTATTACTACTGTCATCATCATTATTATTATCATCATCATCATGCCACTAACGCTGTGGCCACAACAACCATGTTGCTGACTATCATTTAACCCCTCTTCTTTCTCCTCTTCTGTCAGTATAGGTAACATTAATGCTACATCATCTATCATCATGTTACTAAAAGTGGTAATAATCCTCTCTTTATTATTTTCTAATGTTCGTTATCATCATCATCATCATCATCATCATCATCACTATTATTATTATCTAAAACCGCATTGTCTTCTTCCCAGCAGCCTCATTTCCATTCCACATGCATTTCTGCACCCAATTTGAGGAGATCAGCGACGTTTCATTCTTCATTTTCATAGTCTTAAGTGTTGTGTACCTTGCCTGAAGAAGACCAAAAAGGTTGAAACATGTTGTATTTGTCTCATAATTTGTTTGTTTCTTTTTTTTTTGGCGGCACAGTCATTTTTCTTTTAGTTTGTTGTGTTTATCACGATAGTCTATCAGCTAGGAGTTGTGTTTGAGTTTTTGGGTTTTCTTGGTTGATTGAAGAGGAATATGCCCCTCGACTTAACGTGTGGAATAAGTTTATTTGGAACCACTTTGATTTTTTTTTTTTTTTTTGCCCCACGACTTGACATGTGGAATATATTTATCTGGAACCATTTTTGTGCCCCATGACTTAACATGTGGGATATGTGTATTTGGAACCACTTTTTTGCCCCTCGACTTAACATGTCCAGTGTTCAGTCCACTGATTGCCAAACCATCTGCAGGCAGCGTTGTCAAGAATGGTGGTTTCATGCTTTTATATAACATTGATTGGCAGCAGAAGCACAAAGAAAAACATTGGCTGTGCCCTATGTGCTTGGGTTGCAAATGCCAATCTAAACAGTTATGTTTTGAAATACATGTAATAAATGATGTTTCATTTAATGTGTTCAGATATCACTGCTAAATGTTGCTTTGCTAGTTGCTGTTAATGTTGTTTTTGATTATGTACACTTTGAAAATGTTTTTTTCCCACACGTTCACTGCTCAGACTGCTGCTCAGTCATTACAAGAAACAATAGACAGGGTCCATGGATCATGTGTTCCAGTTGCGTTAAGAGGAGTGGTTGGGGGGGGGGGGGGGAGGGGGCAGAAATAGGGGGCGAGGGAGGTGGGAGGCAGCATACTCACATCCATACACTTTCAAAGAGGTTTATAGAAGAAGAGACTTAAATCTCCACAGTATGCAAAAACACAAACTGATGAAAGTGATATGAGGCATGTTGTTATGTTATCTGTTGTGAAAACTAGCGTGCCTTTTTTTTTTTTTTTTTTTTTTTTTTTTTTTTTTTTTTGTACAAGAGACTTTCTTCTCAGGATTGTAAGATGAGAGAAGGAGAGTGGAATACCTCAGTAGAGAAGTTTCAGACCCGTCTTTCACTTGTAGTTAGTTCTTGCCAGTCCAGAGAGCTTTGAATGAAACAGACTTTTAATCACGGAGTCAAAGATAAAGCATCACTTGCCAAAGATGAGAACAAGTTTTCCGTAGCGATGAGGGGGAAGGCCTGAGGGGAATCCCGAAGGTGGGACGAGTGGCATCTGGCTTTTGCTATTGTCATTTATGCAGGAAGGTAGGTCGTGCAAAGGAGTTACTCCTGCTTCCCTGCACCCCCACCCCAGCCCCGTCACCTCCTTTATACACCACAAATATACTTTGTTCTTCTTCTTCTGCGTTCCCTGGTCCCTGGTCATGCTGGTCAGATAGAAAGTCCGGTAGCTTGGGCAAAGTCAGCAGTCCGTCGAAGCGAGTCCGCCGTTCCCCACAGCTTTTCTTGGAGTTCCACTGCACCGGGCAGAACTCACGTCGCAGGCTGTCGAACGTGGGGCAGGACTGAAGTACGTGGGCTGGGTTTTGTGGGCCAGTGCCACATGGGCACTCATCTGTGTGCGATATGTTCAGGCGATAGAGGTGGGAGAGCAACTGACAAATGTCCAGTTCTTAGTCTGATATACTTTGTAATTTCTGCGCTCCCCCCTTCCCCAGAGGTATTGGAAGAAGTGTTTGTGCTCTGTTGCATCTTGCACAGTCACTGTTACGACTTTAAAGAGCACAGCATCAGACTTGAGAGTCAGCATGCATTGCAACTCCTGTGATGTTTTCTGTGAAAACAATTATCACTTTCACCAGTGATGTTATGTTTCACCCTCATCTGGGTTTAACAATTTGTCCAACAGCAAGACCGCACATACAGCTCTTTAAGCAGTTCAACACAACTTTGTGGAAAAGAATATAGTGGCTCAGGGAGGAACTGTATGGTTCCAGAAGAAACAGCAAATCTGGGAATGCTTTCAATCCCTTCTCGTCTCACCTCCCCCCCCCCCCCCCCCCTTTCAGTTTCCTTTCTACCCTCTTTTATTATTCATTTATTTGCTTTTGAAAATGGTGGTGGCGGTAATGGTAATAATAATGATTATGGTTAGTATTGTTATTATGATTGTTGATTTTATTGTCCCCCCCCCCCCCCCCCCCCAGCTCATGTCACTATGGTCACTCCACTTCTCACTCTTTTTTCCTTTCCACCCTCCACACTCTCATCCCTCCTCTCCCCTCCCTTTTCTCCATGCCTTCCTAGAATTTACGCTCCATCCCCCAGCCCTCAGTGAACTTTTTCCAGTGAACTTTTTTAAGTGATCTCTTCAGTTTCACAGTCACAGAATTCTATGCCGTTTTGTTTGTCTGTTGGCCAGTGTTGGTGCTTGAAAAAGGTTTTTGTGATATACTGATGTATTGCAACCTATTCATGGGTGTTGCGTGGCTTCAAATTTTTATCATCCTGTCTTCTTTTTTTTTTTGTTTTTCCCCATTAGTCTATTCTCTGCATGCTTGTCTGTTCATCCCCTTTTCATTCTTTGATTTTCTTGAAATTATAGGTACTTGTTTCAGTTATGTCTATCTCTATATTTTTTTTTTCTCTCCCCCACCCCCTTTTTGTTTCAAATGTATCTGTCTATCTATCTGTATATACCTTTTCTTTCTGCACCACCCCCCCTTCTTTTGTTTCAGTAGTAATCTTGGCATTTTAATCTCTTATTAGTTTCCTTCCTTTCCACCTGCTTAGTTGTAGTAGCAGTAGAAATAGTAATTTTATTATATGGGTAGTAGCAGGGATGGTAGTGGTAGTAGTAGACAAATTATGAAAACTGTTCTTCTTATCATCACTATCATCATCATCATCATCATCATCATCATCATTGCTATTCATGCTTTATGATGAACTTTACTTTTTATGTATTTTCCAAATTGTTGTACATTTCATATTTTGTAGATTTTATATTACTGTAATTCCTGTTTCCTATATCATTGTAATTTTCATTATTTCTTATCGATATAAGTAGTAGTAGTAGTAGTAGTATAGTAGTAGTAGTATCACTGTTGATAGATTTATTTAGTTTCATCACTATTTTTTCCTATTTCCTGTTATTATTATTATTATTATTATTATCATCATTATCATTATTATTGTTATTATCATTATTATTATTTTTTTAATTTTTATTATCATCATCATTCTTATCATTAATAGTGCTATCACACTTATAAATATTCTACTTTTTCTTCTTCCACTTCTTCTATGATCATAATCACTACTATTACTACCAGCTTTTTCATTATCAGTATTATTATTATTATTATCATCATTATTGTTTTAATTATCATTATTACTATATGATTATAGCACTATGAGGATAATGATTGTTATCATCATCTTCTCTCCTCCAACCTCTTCCCTCTTCCCACTCCAGTTCCGTTCCATAGTTTTCATTTTCCACTGAAGCCACATTTTTGCACCAAGATTGAAAAGGCCAATCACTGGTCATACTCTAAAAAGGCCAAGTCAGTCTGAAAAGGCCAAGTCACTGGTCATACTCTGAAAAGGCCCAAGTCACTGGTCATACTCTGAAAAGGCCAAGTCACTAGTCATACTCTGAAGAGGCCAAGTCACTAGTTATAGTCTGAAAAGGCCAATTCACTAGTCATACTCTGAAAAGGCCAAGTCACTGGTCATCTCTGAAAAGGCCAAGTCACTAGTCATACTCTGAAAAGGCCAAGCCACTGGTCATACTCTGAAAAGGCTAAATCACTGGTCATACTCTGAAAAGGCCAAGTCACTGGTCATACTCTGAAAAGGCTAAATCACTGGTCACACTCTGTTTCCATTGTCTTGAATGTTTTTAGCTCTGCCTTGAGCAGACCCTGTAGGTCGAAATAAGTTGCGCATGTTCAGTAATTTGTTGATTTCTTTGTTTGATGGCACAACGATTTTTTTTTTTTTTTTCAATGGTTCAATATTTAAAGCCAGCCTTCATCTGGTTTCAGTATTACGTTGGACATGGTATAGTTTATAGCATGAGAATCCGCTTTAGAGTGTAGCTGTTGCTGTCTTTGGGACAATCCGCTTCAGAGTGTAGCTGTTGCTGTCTTTGGGACAATCCGCTTTAGAGTGTAGCTGTTTTCTGTCTTTGGGACAATCCGCTTCAGAGTTTAGCTGTTTCTGTCTTTGGGACAATCCGCTTCAGAGTTTAGCTGTTGCTGTCTCTGGGAGAATCCGCTTCAGAGTGTAGCTGTTGCTGTCTTTGGGAGAATCCGCTTCAGAGTGTAGCTGTTGCTGTCTTTGGGAGAATCGGCTTTAGATTGTAGCTGTTGCTGTCTTTGGGAGAATCCGCTTTAGAGTGTAGTTGTTTCTGTCTTTGGGAGAATCTGCTTTAGAGTGTAGCTGTTGCTGTCTTTGGGAGAATCCGCTTTAGAGTGTAGCTGTTGCTGTCTTTGGGAGATTCCGCTTTAGAGTGTAGTTGTTTCTGTCTTTGGGAGAATCTGCTTTAGAGTGTAGCTGTTGCTGTCTTTGGAGAATCCGCTTTAGAGTGTAGCTGTTGCTGTCTTTGGGAGAATCCGCTTTAGAGTGTAGTTGTTTCTGTCTTTGGGAGAATCTGCTTTAGAGTGTGTAGCTGTTGCTGTCTTTGGGAGAATCCGCTTTAGAGTGTAGTTGTTTTTCTGTCTTTGGGAGAATCCGCTTTAGAGTGTAGCTGTTTCTGTGTTTGGAACGGGATGATCTGGGATCCACATTATCGTTAGCAAGCAGATACAGGAGGACGTTTTTTGTTTGTTTGTTTGTTTGTTTATTTTTGTTTTGTTAATCCATTGTCTGAATGATGGGTTTGCGTCTGAGGGACTGAACATTGCAATAAAAGAGAGATTATGTTCTGGGGTTGTTTTTTTTTTTTTTTTTGTTTTTTTTGCTGTAGAGTTGTAGCAGTGGTATGAGCAGCCACTAGGAGATGCTTGCTGTTTTGCTCTGATGATGATGTCATGTAGGTGTTATTGCCCTTTCCAACGCTGAGACACTTCATCACGACGAGCTGGAGTCTACACCATGGGAACAGTCTTCTCGTCCTTGGGGACTGACTGTACAGGTTCTTGCCGTTGCCGTGAAGAAGATGTACTGGTGTGTTTTGTACATAGTTGCGAGCTTCTTTGGCTTTGCTGGAGGGCGTGAATTGGGGGGGGGGGGGGGGGGGGGGGGGTTATCCAGTGGATACCAAATGGTATTCATATATCGATCATGATATGCTTAGTGCCAAACGTGACAATCCATTACAGGTGGTGGGGGGGGGGGGGGGGGGGGGGAACGTCCAGTGAGTGTTACCAAATGGTGGTCATTTATCAATCGTGATATGTTTAGTGCCAAATGTGACAATCCATTGCAAAATCTGTTTGGTGTCATCTCTGATAATTTTGCATGTTGAGAAGCTTAAAAAGAAAAATGAAAGAAAGTTCAAGTCAGATGATGTACATTATGCAAATTTGTTCCGTTGATTTTGTTGCATTTTGTTTTTAATGAACAAAGTGGGTTTGAAAATAGTTTACAGTATTGAAAAGAAGATACAGACACTTCAATAGACATTTGAAAATGGTGATGTTAAGTTGATGTTTGAGGATCATGATAGATAAAGAATGATTTGTTACATTATATTACTTTATGTTTGTATTGATATTATTGTACTGATACATGTGTTAAAAACTGTTGTAGATATGCTCCATGCAGATTGCACCAATTTGTATTCTACTTTTGTTAAACATTCGTTCATGGTGTATGCTTGCTTAAATACACCCCGAACGCCTTGTACCAAAGTCAGTGCGAGTGGGTAACTGTTAATTTGATTTAACTGATACGCAGGACAAAGAGAGTCGGCTTCAGTACAACCAGTTTGTGACAAAGTGGGGCAGTGTGTAAGCACACCCCGAACGCATTGTACCAAAGTCAATGCGAGTGGTAACTGTTAATTTGATTTAACTGATACGCAGGACAAAGAGAATCGGCTTCAGTACAACCAGTTTGTGACAAAGTGGGGCAGTGTGTAAGCACACCCCGAACGCATTGTACCAAAGTCAATGCGAGTGGTAACTGTTAATTTGATTTAACTGACACGCAGGACAAAGAGAGTCGGCTTCAGTACAACCAGTTTGTGACAAAGTGGGGCAGTGTGTAAGCACACCCCGAACGCCTTGTACCAAAGTCAATGCGAGTGGTAACTGTTAATTTGATTTAACTGACACGCAGGAAAAAGAGAGTCGGCTTCAGTACAACCAGTTTGTGACAAAATGGGGCAGTGTGTAAGCACACCCCGAACGCATTGTACCAAAGTCAATGCGAGTGGTAACTGTTAATTTGATTTAACTGACACGCAGGACAAAGAGAGTCGGCTTCAGTACAACCAGTTTGTGACAAAGTGGGGCAGTGTGTAAGCACACCCCGAACGCATTGTACCAAAGTCGAGAGGAGTGAGTGGTAACTGTTAATTCGACCTAACAAACTCGCAGGACAGAAAGAATCGGCTTCAGTACAGCCAGTTTGTGACACGATGGGGCCGTAGTAGGAACAGACGCGCACCATGGGTTGAGTGGTTTTCAGCACAACCTGCTTAAAGAAGACCAACTTTGACATCATGTGTGTTTTTCAGTTTAAAGTGTGCCCTGATGGACATTCGTTATCGCTACTTACCAGAGCTGTTCACTGTTGACTGTCTGCTTCCCATCGCACGCAAAGCCGCAGTTGTGGCCGTGTTTGCGGAGCGACGCAAGGCAAATATAGTTTTATGACTAACCACCTCACAGCCCCCGCCCATCCTCCCTCTTCTCCCCCACCGAGGAAATATGGATGTACGACTGAGCTAACATGCCGTCCTAACTCATCTCCTGAAGGTTGTTTTTGATGATTTTATCCTTTTTAAATTGAGGTCGATGTATTGTTGCATGTTTGGATGATGCATTTTTTTTTATTAAAGTGAAATTTAACCCCCCAAAAGTGATGTGATTAAAGTGTGTTTTCTTTGTTACTTGTTCCTTTCTTTTCCTCATTCTATGTTTTTGCGATTTGATAAGATTTCATGTGTACGCAGTGCATTAGTACTATAGAGGTTTTTAAAAAAAATACATGGGCATGCGCATGCTGGTGCATGTGCGCGCGCACACACACACACACACACACACACACACACACACATACACACACACACGTGTTATTTGTTTGTTTGTTTGCTTGATTGCTTGTTTCCTAGAATCCTTGTTTGACACTAGGCTAAATGTCAGTGTCTGTCCAGGGCTTGTGACCTTGCTGTGGCCTGAAGGCTTGTGTGGTCCACTTACCCCTTAGGCTGTGCTAATAGGGGCGTCAGTGCTTGAATGGAAGACTACGTTTCTGAAACGCGATTAGGCCTTTATATTACAGCCAAGTTATTGACTGACAAACACAATGAGGTAGGAGTTGATACCCATGATAGGGACCTCCGTGTCTGTCAGGATGGTTAAGGGTGAGATCCTTCACAAAGTGTAACTCGCATTTTTTCCATTCTGTCTTCCGATTTCCTTAATAGATCTTTCTACCTTGTAGTCTTCTTCAGTCTTCTTTTTCAAATGATTCTTCTCTGCTCTTTTTAGCCCCGTGTGTGTGGAACTTGTGATGGAGGAGAATGGAATCCTGGTGATCGAGAGGACAAGTACTCTCAACACATCTCTGGCTTGGATCTCATCTAGACAGAAGGTACAGTCGAACACTGGCCCATGTGTATCAATCGGCTACCCCTGTGGGGCTTGGTCAAGACTGGCAGTTTTCCTGCTGGCCAAGGTAACCCTGTTGTGCTCTGCTCTCTGTTCCCGGGAGATGGGCATGATCAGCAGAATTGGGTTACTTCGTTTCTGTTCGACATGAGGGGGTCATAATCATCATGAGGAGTAGGACTCGGATTCAGATTCTGAGTTCAGAAGACCTGCTGGTTTGGGGCTGAGTTGCTGGCCGTGACAGGTGCTGATAAGGACAACCTTTTTTCCAGCCTCTTCAAAAATCAGAAAGGCCCACAAGGCTTGTCGGGCAATTCCAAGTCCATTCAAAGGCTAAGGAACGGGTCATTCCTGATAAAACGCAATTTAAGGCATCAACTAGAGCTGCTCCTGAAGGCGAGGGTACTTGTGGATCGTGAAATAAAGGTGTCATCAAGCATATTTCATCCAAGGCTGTCCTACGGTATTGAGGCCTGAAAGGGGTCTATGAAACTAAAATCAAGTCCGAGCTGTCTTTGCAGGGAGTCGTGTATGTTCATAAAGTTAAAATTTAAAACAAAAAAAAAAGAAAAAGAAAAACAGAAAAAAGTGCCGACAAACACTCTCTTTCCGATTTTCTGCACTCCTAAACTGCACAAACAACAACAAGCGTAGGCTTCTTGAACGTCAGATTCGAAATTCACATTCCACTACCAATGAAGCGTTTTGGGTGCTAAAGATCTGGACATGTGCGGGACTGGTGATGCTCTGGGCAGGAGGTTTGTGGTGTCTGCTGCATGGCAATCCATGACGGCCAGGGCAAGGATCCAGCCTGTTGTGCGAACTGTGGTGGTAGCCACCCTTCTAGCTTCCTGATGAAACTGCATGTCTGGCAACTTGAACAGAATATCCCAAAAGTCAAAAGTAAAAAAAAAAAAAACCAACAAAGTTACTTTCAACGATGCCCCCAAAATGATACTTGTTAGTGTGCCCCAGTCGTGCACAGCATACTCTGCGGCTGTTGAAAAAGTTCAGATAGTGTTTGTCTCCTGTAAAACAGACGACGTCGATTTTAAAAAGGAAACCCGCATCAAGTGAAACTAACCACGGAAAAGGCAAAACTGCGAACATATCTGCCACTGTTTAAGTGAAATCAAACACCCTCGGCAGAGACATCAAATCCACTGTCACCCAGTCTCTACTGCTGTCAAAAAAGCCTTCTGCTAGGTAGCCTGGGAAACAGCCCCCTCCCAGATCCTCCCAACCCCATCACCCAGGACGGGCGGAAACAGAAAGCACCGTGTTCCTCATAAAGACTCCGGTACCCTTCATACACTTGTGAACCATTTGTAACGGTGACGGTAATGGCCCCTTTTCCTGTGGAGGTCGCAGGGTCAGACGGAGCTCAGGTTACAGGTGGCGGAGAGCTCCGTCTGACCCTGCGACCTCCACAGGAAAAGAAGAGGCCAGGAGAATCTCCTGGTCCCAAAGCAACAGAGCTGCTTCTTCACTACACATTTTCTTCTCTCTACAGTGGGGAAATTAAGATACTGAGATGGAAAGAGATGTCGTCCATGATTAAACACAGTCTTTTACCTTTTCACACAGGAAAGTTTTGCCGAAGCGAATCTTTCGGCCTTCATCCAGAGGCCTTCGTCAGCGCCGAATGTCTCGCTTGATGTCGTCCACTTTTATTTTTTCTTGCCATAATGGATTCTATAACATTTCATTGGAACAGAGGCTAATTTGTTTTTATTGGTTTGTTTTCTTCCTGATTTAGAGGAGCTGCAGCACCCTTGTCAGAACCTCAAACCAGTGGAAACTGGGCGCGCTCTGCTCCATACAGCCTGCGGAAGGAGAAGCCTATTTGAAACTACCTGCTTCACATAATCAATAGTGACATACTTACTGAAGACAATGGCGCATCGGCCGTTCAGATTTGAATCGCCGCCACAATAACGAAAAGCGCTTTGTCCCTTTTCAGCCTAATTTATGCCACTGTCCGTATCAATCATGCAAACAATTTTGATTAAATACCATTATCTTAAAATTACAGTACCAGCGCCCCAAGTTTGATCTAAACTCAACAGTGAATTAATCCTGCTGATAGCGTCATTTTCCTTTTTTTTTCCGGCCATGTCAGAATTGTTTACACTTTTGCACTATTGTTACTACAGTCGACTTGTAAAGCGTTTATTTTAATGCTCTGACAGACAAATCTAACTATTGTTACTACAGTCGACTTGTAAAGCATTTATTTTAATGCTCTGACAGACAAATCTAAGTGAACTGATTATTTTAGAGCTATTTCCTTTGTCAGACAGCAGCAGCTTATGCACGCGTTCGGCGGCATCCCACCTCACAGGCTTGTCACGTCATCAGCTAGGCTGTTTTCTAATAGTCCTATCGGACTAGTCATACACTCACCTAGATCGCAGAACTATGCATGTTGCACATCAATAGATGCGCACCGAACCCAAATCTTAAATAATGTTAGAGAACCGCCAACAAAAACGTATCACAAGACAAAACACGACGCGTTTCGACCTCATAGGTTTTCTTCAGGCAAGATACAAAACAATTATTACAACGAAAATGAACGAGCAATCATATTAATTCAACGCTTATCTTGCGCTGAAGCGACTGAAGATAAGTGATTGCTCGTTCATTTTCGTTGTAATAATTGATTTGTATATCTTGCTTGAAGAAGACTTAAGAGATCGAAACGCGTCGTGTTTTGTCTTGTGATACGTTTGTCCGCGTTTTTTTTTTTTTTTTTTTTTTTTTTTTTTTTTCTTTTTTTTTTTTTTTGGGGGGGGGGGGGGGGGGGGGAGGGGGGGGGGTGCTAATATTTATTTAAGATTTGTTTGCATTTCTGCGTGCAGTCATCTCACTTTGCAACTAGATCCAGTTTTGAGAAATTTACATTTTCTTTTGGAAGCCTCTCTGACCTGCCTGTTAAAAAGCACTTCAAACTTAATCAATAAGTTAACTATTTTGAACTTTACACTGAACTTAGAATAATTAAAAAGCTAGCATTGGGTCTTGAATTCCCAACGTTCTGCAGTTTATTTCGTGACAGAACCACAGAGAAATAATAGATTTAATTAAAGTTCTATTAGCACATTATGACTTCCAAATTACTGCCCCACAGGCAAATTCGCGTCCGGCTGTTGTGTTTGTAGTCCAGTTGCACGCTATTCAAGGGGCGCAGGTAAGTGTCTATGGACTGGCAGATTAACACCTTACAGTGTTGGCGCATGCCATGATGTGTTAGTGTCCTGCGCTTCTCATACAGCCTTTAGTATATTGTAAATAAAACATAACAGCTAGCTGAGAGGGTTTGGCTTATAATGTTCTTGGCCTGAAAGGGATCCAGCATCTTTACCCCTTTTTTTCCTGCTCCTATAGCTTTACTCCACCGAACTCCGTCTCCATCCAATCTCCCCTCTACTCTCCCCTACCTTTACCTAACCTTTCCACTTCGGAACTTTTTATCTACCGCTGCGAAAAGGATAACTGTTTCACGCCTACATTTCCCATTCATTCACCTCCCTTACTGGCCCTAACCACTTTGGTTCAGTACACAGCTGTGGTACCTCTGCAGTAAACTAAAATTCATGGTTCAGTACACAGCTGTGGAACCTCTGCAGGTAACTAAAATTCAGAACCAGAAGACTTGCACTCTTTCCAGCTTTAACATACTCTCAGAACCAGCACAACCCAGTGCAAATAGAGTAAAGAGTATTGTTACTCTCCAAAAATTGTTCAGCCCTGTTGATTCAAACATCTTTCTTCAAGCTTTCACTGCTAGAATCACGTTGTAAAAAAAAAACCAGTAATAGTGTGTGATTTTGTTATTTACATATATCTGTATCTATCAGTTGACAAAAGCTGATCAGTCTGATTGAGTTTGGCACAGTTTCTTTGTAGGTAACGTAAATGCTTCATTCAGAGATCTTCTCGAAGATGTGTTTCCAAAGCTGGATCCGTGGTGTCTTCATGATGGATCTCGTATATGCCTCCGTTCCTCCACTGGTACACTTTCATGTATAGATATGTCAGCGTGTGTCAGGGCTGAACGAGGGTGTGTGCTTACAACGATCTGCACTGACGTGACCACTTTCCAGCTGTGCAAAC
>JADBJO010002909.1:70000-90000 GCA_016801955.1 Conus betulinus | reverse complement strand
ATGATAAGAGAGAGACAGGCGGGTGGCGAAATGATTAAGATGATGAACTATCTGATTCCTCCATTGGCAGCACACATACATACACACACATATGCATACTAAACTACCTACCTACAGACATACATACATGCATACATCCATACACACCGATAAGCATACCAACATACCCACATACTTACATACATACATGCGTATATACATACATACATACATACATACACTCATGTATACATTATTATTATCACAAAGAATACTAACATGGCGCCTACTCTCGGCCAGAGACCAAGCTCTAAGCGTCTAAACAATCCACACTCGTTTACACGACGGGCTGCCTACCTGGGTAGTGCCGACTGACGAGCTGCCAGCTGGCGCTTCATTCAGTCGTTTCCCGTGTAATCCAGTCCATATCGTTCACTTAAGTTCATTACTTCCTCCATTCTTTCCATTTCCTACGCAGGGTGCATGCTATATATTACGTATCATCCATACCAACGGCCAAACTGACCATCTCTTCCGAAAGTTGATAATGGGATTTTACCTGTATGAAAGATGTTATGCGTGCGTATACACACGGAATCTCGGTTTATTGTCTCATTCGAAGGACTGTGTGGGAAATGGAGTCAGAACCAATGTTAAGTCCGGGGGAAAAATCCCCCTGTTCCGAAACGGCCCCGGCGGAAATTCCAACCAGTAACTTCGGGATCACCGAGATTACGAGTCCGGCGCTCTACCAACTGAGCTATTCCGGCCCCCTAATACATACATACATACATACATACATACATACACACACACACATACATACATGCATGCATACATACATACATACTACATACATACATACATACATACATACATACATGCATGCATACATACAAATATACATACATACATAATTATATACATACATATCAATTACTTTAATGCATCAACTTGTCAAATCAACAACAATGCACAGTAGTCCAGATTGCAGGCGCATCGATAAACGTTATCTTTTAAAAGAAGGACATTTTTCTGCTTCATGTCCACCCCCTCTCTCTCTCTCCTCTCTCTCTCTCTCTCTCTCTCTCTCTTTCCCTTATTCTTCTCAATTCATCTCGCGTTCTCATTGTCAATGAGTCATTTTTCTCTCTCCTTTTCTTTGCGTGGATTTAGGGCCTTGCCTGTTCCTGAGGAACTGTCTTCTCACCCAAACACGCCTTGACCCAATCATTACTGACATACTCAAGTATTTTGCCAGTTTTTGCTCCTATATTTGGACCAACCGAGCAGGCAAAGGCCTGGAACCACATGCTTGTGTTTCAAAATGGAGCGACTGATGGCAGAGAACGAAGCAAAATTTAGAAAGAGAGGGGGTTAGTTACCGCCAAGGACATTGCCAAACAAAGCACAGGACAGGACACGATGCATTTCGACCGCTTGGGTCTTCTTCAGACAAAAAGAAACAGATCACATTTAAGATTTAAGACAGTACAAGCAAAGAACGAAGAGAGAGGGTTATTGAACAGCAGAGCTGACCACTCAGACTGTTCCATATCTTTTGATCTCCCTTGCATCCTTAAATGGATCCTCAAGCATAGGCTCAAAGATTGTCCCTTACATTTTATACTGTTTGCGTAATGTTTTAGTTTCAACAACTTTTTCCTCTCCAAACTTTCGTTTTGTTTAATTCTACTACCTTTCGCTGGCTGCTTTGGGGTGCTGTTGCATTCTTTTTCGAACCCTTGGTGGTCGGAACACCACAGAATTATGGACTGTGGTGTGTCTCTATCTGACGCCAAGAGCACAGACACAATCAGCCGTGTCTCCCTGATGAGTCCGATCAGCGGACGAAAGGCCTCGGAGCAGGCGACACCTATAGATCTGTTTTCAGGAGGGACTGTGATAGTTTTCTCATGCAGCTAGTGAAGGGGTTTCATATTTAAGTGAATAAATGATTTCGCTCGGGTGATGAAGGAGGTGGTAGTGGTTATGTGTGGGTAGTTGTGAAAGGCGTTAGGTAATGTTAATAAGGGAGGGAAGGGGATGGAAGAATAATGGGTGATAAGGTATAACTGGGGACGCGATGGAGGTGGGGTTTTGGGAAGAAAAAAAAGGGTGTCGTGGAGGGTAATGTGTGTGTGTGGGGGGGGGGGGGCAAGAGAGGGAGAGCTCATATCTCTCCATTCATTATAAGGTGGGGGGTATGGGTGTGGGGAGGTTCATACAAATAGTGCTGTTGAAAAAGTAAACAATGCTGTGGGATGATGTTTATTGTAACGGGTGAATCATGTGTGTTGCATTAATATGCTGATGTTGGTTGAGAAAAGAGAGCAATGCTCAATGAGAAACAGGGTATCTTGTGTTACACACACACACACACACACAAAACACACACACACACATCTGTCTTTGAGAGGGATTGCAATAGTTTCCTCATGCAGCTAGTGAAGGGCTTTCATATTTATGATATACATTTTCCATTTACTTCATCTTCAATTTTTTTTTTTTCTCCTCTCAATTTCAGATCTTTGCCAAGTCATTACCATAATGATGGAAGAACTGTTAACCTGCACTTGTTTTCCCCCCACTTCTTCTTAATTGTTCAGCATTATATATATATATATATATATATATATATATATATATATATATATATATACACTGCTGCATGGTGAAGGCCCTCTAAGGGTCGGTAAAGTTTTGCACCCATTGGTGTGTTGGCAGGCTAGGTTTCCACTTTTAATGCCGCTGGGAATGTTCCGCTGTCACTGGGGCGGCATGGATAAATTTCAGACTCGCCAGTGTGGAATATTGTGGAGATGTGATGTCACAGTCTGGAGCACCCTGTTCTCAGTCCCACAATGACGGTCTTCTTCCTAGTTACTTAGTTACTGTACTGCATTGACAGTTTGAAGACTCACAGGTGTGGAATATAGTGGACCTGTGATGTTAAAGTCTGGAGAGCCCTATCCTGCGTCTCACAGCTGTCTGAATCTGGACACGAAGAAAACAGTAGATAAAGACGTTGAGACTTGAGTTAATCACGTGACAAATGTGTATCATGTACATCCTGATGTACGTTGATTGTTTGTGAGGGTCACCGTAAAATATTATGTACAACTGCAGACTACAGCCAATGGGGTAAGCGATGAAAGAGCATAGGGAAACGAGTAACACAGCTGTCACCATATGACGTCTTCGGGGTGATGGAACACTGGTTTGTTGAACATGCTCTGTCCCTTCGACGAAGCGTTTTTGTCCAAAATGTTGTTGTTGTTCTCGCTGCTGCTGTTGTCGTTGCTGCTGGTGCTCGATCTGCTGCTGTTCCTCTGGTGGTTCTTCATGATAACTCTCCGGATTTGCTTCGTTTCTTTCATCGGTCACAAAACCTTTCTACTTTCGTAGAAGAGGCCACAATTTGAACAGACAGTGCAGGTGTTTTGCCTGACTGCTTAAGTCTCTGTAGTTTTGTTGATGGCGCCTCAGTCCGTGACAAAATCCCAGGACGTCTTGTGGCGGTCCACAACACACAGAGGTTGAATATCAGCAACAGCAGTAAAGGCAAAATCAGTCCCACCGACTGCTTGACAAGAAAATGTCTCTTAATCATATTAATGTCAATGTGATGACTTGTGTAAACAATGTCACAGGCTTCAATGGCCCCACAGTACATCAGCATGAATGCGCAGATCAGATAGATCCAACACGCCGTCAACAGTCGCGACGCTTGGAAGGGAAAGGTGACAGCAATCCAACGACTGACAGCAATCAGCAAGGTGACATGAACAGACACAAGCTGCACGTAATTCCCAGCGGTGAAATATAATTGAAGCCTGTTGGGTGTCTAACCGGAGGTGAAGAAGATCAGGCAATGAACAATGATGACCACGAGGTACAGTGTGTCCCACACACCCAAGTATCTAAACAAGAAACACCGTGACGTTGAACGATGTCTGCATCGTCCACACAGTCAGGGAGAACACATTGCCAATGATCCCTAAGGTAGCCAGGGAAGGGATTGTCACCATCCGCATCCAAAAATGTACACGTAATAAGTGGATGTTGCTACTGTAAGCGTCTGATGTGTTCACTTCAGCAGCGTCACCCAGTGACGTATTTAGGAAGGTGGTGTCATCCAGTGTGTCTTCAGTCAGGATGGTTATATTCTTCTCCATGTTGGATGAAACGTTATGTCTCCTGACGTCACGATTTTCACAGCTTTTGTAACTCTGGTGAAAGTCAAAGTTCGTTAAGTCTTTACTCCCTAAACGGTCAAACCACATTAAAAACAAAAACAAAAAACACTGAACATTATGCAGTAAAAGACATACACAGCCGGTACCAGTAACCTTAGTTTTGTTGATAGTGTCACCATTAAGATGTTTGGGAACTGTGGATGCTGAAACTATTAGAAATATTTATCAGGCTAGTTACTCACTATGTATTTTGGTCAGATTACATGCTGATCAGTTAGTCCGTCACTTGATCACTTATTTGGCAAACAAATAGGTAAATTAGTCACTCATTTGTGTCTACTATTTCTTTTTCTTTTGTTTGTTCGACCAATTAATCAATTGTTTATCTAGAAAGGTAAATAGTTTGTCTGGCTGGTGGATAGTCGTGTAAGTAAGTAAGGAGGTAAGAATCTTGTTGATCCTAAGTACAAACACAGATCAAACACAGATCAAATATTAGCACGTGTTTGAAATTGTTGTCCACAGTTGTTTTAAGAACGAGACGCCGCTGATTCAGAATATGTAAGCCATTCTATAACCCGAAATACATGGGTGCTGATATAGTTTACTGGCCTGTGTTCTTGCAGTGACGTACCTGGATTCACATTTTCATGAGAGTAATATACAATAATACGTCAGGCACTGAAGATTCTAGATGTATATTAGTTTTCCTTAGAGCAGCCGTAACAACAGTAGCAGTAGCACCAGCATCAGATGCAGCAACAGCAGCGGCAGCAGCAGTAGTAGCAGCAGCAACAATCAATTTATTCGTATTCGTAAGCCAATTCATTTTTTTTTTGGTCAGGAGTTTTGCGACGATTGAATTAAAGGGTTTTCTTTTTTGTTTTGTTTGTTTCGTTTTTTGTTTCCCTCCAGTCCTCTTTATTTTTCAGCTTTGTATCCGAGTCCGTACTAACTTTTAGAGGAACGTGATTATCATTAAATATATTACATTTTACAAGCTTTACACACTGAAGTAAGGTTTCCATAACACACATGCCTAATTAAAACATTTATTAGTATTTTCAACTTTCATGAATGCTATCATATATGTATTCAGTTACTTGTGCTTTTAATCAAGAAAACGTAAAAGAAAAGAAAATGTTCACTTTGTACATTTTCTGTACTGTTCATAAGAAATAACTGGCCATTCTCTGCAAAAATGAGCTGATAAGATTATCTCTTTTGTTGACCCATGCTTTTTCCAACATAGCCTTTTTCCCAACTGTATTCTGTTGTCATTAATGACTGATTCTGCATGAATTGCACCAGAATTATCGCATTAACTGTGTAGAAAGTGCATAAACATAGTAATACTTCTGTCCAAAATGCATTCAATTTGCCGAAAAAAAAAGGAAGAAAGAATTTTTGGTCAATTTTTTTCAATGTTGTTCAGAAAAGGAAGGTCAAAAGTTTTGATATTCTTTCCATTTGTGGTGTGAGGTCTTAATTTTCTCCAGTCTAGGTAATGTTAATGAAGAAGCAAACCTTGCTAATTCGGTGGTCCGAGACGACCATTTTGGATACTTTTATATACAGCTGTTCTGATTGTTTTGTTTTAGATTTTCTAAAAAAAAAAAATCATACAAATCTGTAACAATAGCGTTGTACAGTTAGAACAAAAAAAAAATGTGCTGGTTTAGACAGTGTGAATCATAAGTGGATGATATTTGCAAAAATGAGTTCTTGTAAGACTGCCACACTGCCCCTACTTTAAAAATGCCACACTGCCATACTACTTTAAATTGCCACACTGCCCAAACTTTAAAACTGCCACACTGTCCATACTGTAAAACTGCCACACTGTCCCTACTTTAAAACTGCCACACTGCCCATACTGTAAAACTGCCACACTGCCCCTACTGTAAAACTGCCACACTGCCCCTACTTTAAAACTGCCACACTGCCCCTACTTTAAAACTGCCAAACTGCCCCAAACTTTAAAACTGCCACACAGTCCATACTGTAAAACTGCCACACTGCCCCTACTTTAAAACTGCCACACTGCCCCTACTTTAAAACTGCCACACTGCCCCTACTTTAAAACTGCCACACTGCCCAAACTTTAAAACTGCCACACTGCCCAAACTTTAAAACTGCCACGCTTTCCAGAGGATTTAGCTATCATCTCATTAAAATCCGGAACGCATGTTTCACCTCTGCTAATTTTATTTTTCTGAATAATTGATTTCTGCATGCCTATTTTGTTTTCTTTTTTTTTTTTTTTTTTTCTTTTTTTTTTTTAGGTGACTGATAAACCAAAATCCGAGGATTCTGAACTTTGGTGGGTCCGCCCAGAGTTATTTTCAAGGCTTCATACTCACTTCATTGGAATACCAGGAAACAAAAATGACAATACATTTTTGAATTTTTGTTTACAGACCCGTTGCTTCTCCATCCAAGTGACCTTGAACCGTGACATTGGAAAAAGTTCAAGGTTGTTTTGCTGAAAAATAAATTACGTTCTATGGTTCATGTCTTCTGTGCAAAAACAAAAAACAAAACAACAAACAAACAAACAAACAAACAAAAACAACAACAACAACAACAACAACAAACAAAACAGCAAACACAAAGAAAAAAAGTACTATTCTGACCAACCCTACTTCGTAAATATATGTATGTATGTATGTATGTATGTATGTATGTATGTATGTATGTATGTATGTATGTATGTATGTATGTATTCATTATCCTAATTCATTTATTCATGTATTTTTAATCTATTCATTTATTTGCGTATTTATTGATTTACTCAATCCTTATCTATTCATATATATATATATATATATATATATATATATATATATATATATATATATATATATATATATATATTTGTTAAAAATAGGTTTACTATTTCTACTTTAGTATTTAGGGTTGCTAAGTATGGTTTGCATAGTATTAACCATTTTTCTGTTGAACATAGGTTGCATCTTTTTGAAATGTTGTTGTTGTATGGTGATGCCCTTTTTATGATTTTCAGGATATGTTATAGTTTATTTTTTTTGTCTTTAAGTCTCCAAATATATTTGCTCAGTTCTGTTTGGTTTTTTGTATTTTTCTTTGTTGAATGACTGTTTATGGTTTGCGTATCTGGTTTTGAAGTGATTTTCAGTGATCCCTATGTATGTTGGCTTGGTATACAATGTTGTTATAGAGGCATTTGTTGCTTAAGGACACTGTTCTTTTTTAGCACAATTGCAGGATTTCCTTTCTTCACCCTTCTTTGCTGTGTTGCTTTTCATTTTGTTGGATGAATCAATTATATTTTTTAAGGTTAGGCATGCATGAATATGATAGTTTGATGGTGTTCTTGTTGAATATTTTGGACAATTTGTGTTCTTTTGGAAGGATGCTGTCAAAATTTTGAAAAATTCTTTTCCTACGTTTGTTTTTACTCGTCCATCATATGGAGGGTTGTACCATGTGATTTTCCTTTTCCTGCTTTTTTTTTTTTTTTGTTCATGTTGTTATCTGGGTTGTATTGTAGTTTGTAGCTGTAACCACTTTTTTGCAATGCCTCTTGGTATTCTGCTGCTGCATTGTTTGAATACTCTTTCATTATGTGACAGATTAGATAATCTCTTGTTTATGCCATTGGGTATGGTTTTTAGTATAGATGGTGGGTGGTTGCTATTGATGTTTACATAAATGGGTGTGTCATTAGGTTTCTTGTATGGTTTATATATGTGGTTGTTGAGGTCAAGTGTTATGTCTAAGTAGTTCACTACCTTTTTGTTTGCTTCGATGGTGATTTTTTTTAGTTATGGTTTTGGAAAATTTTGCATAGTTCTTTTTTTCTTGTTTTCAATGGTTCTTGGATTGTTGTTTAGCGCGGCGAGGCCGTCGTCTCTGTACAGTCCGACTTGCTTTCCGAGTTGCTTTTGGATGTTGGATAGTATAAACAGTCCGACTAGTTCGCATGTTTCGGCACCGTCATCATACGATCCCATGGTCACATCAAATGTTGAGTTTTTTTATCGTTTTCTTGATCCATGTATCATTTCTGCTGTAGAGTAAAGTTTTTTCTTGGTGTGAAAATGATTTCCATTTCTGACCCTGTTATGTCTGTGTGTTTTTATTAGCAAATTTCAGAGCTTTAGTGAGTAGCTCTTCGTCTATGATGGGTAGAAGTCTACTATGTCGAATGTGATGAATACTGTGTTCTTCTGTTTGTTAAGGTTTTTGAACCATTGGATAACTCATATGTGTTCTTCCAGAGGTTGTATTCAGTGTGTTTGATTTTATGTTTTTTATGGCTTTTTCTAAGATTTTTCTTACTTATTTTGCCCAGTTCAGATTTAGATGGGTTTATTAGTCTACATGTTGGGTTGTTGTGGAAATTGGTTTTATGGTCTTTAAGGGTTATGAAGGCTTCTTTTTTATTGCAGTTGTTTCCACCCTGTCACCTAGATCCATGTGGTGTACGAGTTCTTTTTTTTTTTTTTTTTCGGATGTTGTTGTGTATGGTTTTATCAGCTTTTTTGTAGTTTTTCTGAATGTTTTTATCAAGAAGTTGTGAGTACTCGTTTGGTTCCATTTTGTAGTAATTACTGGTTTTGTCAGCCTTCACGAATATTTTTTTTTTATCATTTTGTATTTGTTTTATTTCATTTTTTAATGATGTTTGGAAATCGTTGTTTGATTTTTTGAATTCTATGTTGGCTATCATTCTTTTCATTTTATCCTCAAAAGATTTCATTTCATCTCTATGGCTGGTGGAGATCGCCATGATTTGAAGTCATATATGTTTTTTTTGTCCTCTTTTTTTGCATTCGGATTCAGGAAGAAAAATGCTTTCCATCTCATGTTTCGTACGAATTTTTCAGTTCCTGATGTCACTGTTTGCACGTGCGGATTGGCTGCACGTATTGTTCGTTTTTTTTTGGGGGGGGGGGGGGTTTACAGTTCAGGGTGCGTTTGCTGACAACGATTTCCATTTGTGCCTGCAGTTTTGTTTACTATTTCTACTTTAGTATATATATATATATATATATATATATATATATATATATATATATATATATATGTGTGTGTGTGTGTGTGTGTGTGTGTGGTGTGTGTGTGTGTGTGTGTGTGTATTCATTCTTTTTTCCCATTCATTTATTAGTGCTATACCAAACTTTATAAGAATAGGATTTCAGGCTCAACATGACTCATGCCATTTAACTCACTCAATCAAGGTGGGGTGACTCTTGTTTTACCAGTGCATATGCACAATATGAACACCGCCACTCCTACTGCTATGAGTGTACCATTTTCTAAGGCTGTTGCATACATTGAAAGATCCATACTGCTCGCGCTAGAGTGTATGTGTTTTTTTGAATCTGTCTGACTGGCCGTCTTGCTGTCTGTCTCTCTGTGTCTGTCTGTCTGTGTGTCTGTGGCCTGTCTGTCTGTCTGTCTGTGTGTGTGTCTGTCTGTCTGTCTGTCTCCCTATCTGTCTGTCTGTCTGTCTGTCTGTCTGTCTGTCTGTCTGTCTCTCTCTCTCTCTCTCTCTCTCTCTCTCTCTCTCTCTCTCTCTCTCTCTCTGTGGTTTCATTCGTTGCATCTTAGTCCGTTCCAGGGTTCCAGGACATTTAGTAACAACCCACAAACGATTAACGTCTAACAGAAGCAATAGCTGTATAGGCACTATCAGTCCCTCAGACAAGCTGAACTATGATAACCAGAACGCATGCGCGCTATTACTCTCCATCTAAGAGTTTGTGTAAATCACGTCACATGCTTCCATGAGGCCACAACAGAAGGGAAGAGAAAAGAGAACCTTGAGGATGCCAGCGGAACCAAGAGAAGCACTGTCTCCAGCTGAAACCTAACCGGCTGGAGCGGTGGTGCTGTGCTACCCTCAGGAGCCCGCGCTATGTTGACAGAGGATATAAGCTTGCGTAGGATATTCTGTTGAGACGTCAAGACCTGCTCCTTAGGAGATGCCATTGTGTGGTGCGGCCATGGGCTCCAACACAACATCCACCACACACACACAAAAAAAAAAAAAAAAAAAAAAAAAAAAAAAAACCCCGTCGCTGTTGGTAGAGTAACACGTACTGTGTGAAATCAGAGCTCACTGGCAAAATACACCAAGCAAACTGTCATGGGCACCTTAGCCCCCCCCCCCCCCCCCCACCCCCACCTCCATTGGTGCTTTTTTGCTGATCAGTGAGATCAATACAACTCCAGATGCCGCCAAGCTTTCACCACGAATTCTTACATGCCCTCTGAAGAGGATCCCAATTTGTCAGCAGCAGGACTTTCCCTGAGGTCAGTGGGTCTTTCCTCACCGTCACCGGGTCTTTCCTCAGGGTCGGGCAAAAGGCAGACCAGAACAACAGAGATACACCCGGAGATGCCAGTGGGTTCAAGAGAAGCACATCCCTCAACTGTCCAACCAAGCATTCAGAGCAGGCCTGCACAATCCCTGGAAGCCTGTATTGTGTTTAACATAGGATGATTGCTTGCACAGGGTATTCCATTAAGACATCAAAGGGGATAACCGCTCCCAGTCATAACCAGTATGTGATGACCACTGGACGAAAACGAGAGAGAACCTCCATGGAAGTGTTACTATAGGTGTATCAACCCATATTTCCTGACAGCCAAACCTACCAAAAGAACGTTAGAAAAGTAGTTACAGACTCAGAATCAAAAACTTACTACTTGGAGAATATTTCGACAGGGTCGCCCTGTCTTCTTCAGCTCACAGTTGCTGTTGTGGGAGCCCACCAGGCCTCGCTGCCACAACAGCAACAGTGAGCTGAAGAAGACAGGGCGACCCTGTCAAAATATTCTCCAAGTAAGTTTTTGATTCCGAGTCTGTAACTACTTTTCTAATGTCGAATCCTGAATCCAGAAACCTATATTCTTACCTACCAGAAGAAGACACTACCATAATGTAAACAGCCATGTGCATCCCACAACCTCGTTTGCTGCTGTTTCGCTGACCTCACCATCATCAGCGGGCCCAAAGGCAGACGGGAACAGTGATCCAAAGGAACCAGTGGGACCAGAGAAGCACTGTCCTCAACTGAACTGCCGAACCTAATGGAACAGTTCTGCTTCATCCTTATAAGCCCGTGCTTTTTTGACAGACTTTACTGCTTTATACATACATATATAATGTTATGTAAGAGTTTATGCAAATTACGTCATGTGCTTTCATAGGCCTACGACACGCATATGTGAATGCACTCTTAAATAAATCCAGGAAGACATTAACATTTGCTGTGCACGAAAGGGAAAGGTGACAGTAATCCAACAGCTTACAGCGATCAGCGAGGTGGCACGAACAAACGAGTGCTGTACGTAATTTCCACGTCAAATATGACTGAAGCCACTTAAGTGTCTCAACCTAAAGGTGAAGAGAGATGAGGCAATCAACGGTGATGACCACACAAAGAGCACTGTGCCCCTCACGCCCAATCGCACTGAGAAGAACACCATGGCGATGAGTGAAGCTTCATCATCCACATCATCAGTGAGAAGAGATCGCCAATAATTCCTAATACAGCCAGGAGATGGAATCCTGATCATACGCAACCATAACATTTTGATGTTGTTGCTGTAAAAGTTTGATATGTTCACAGCAGTAACATTCACAATGACGTATTTAGGAAACATCATTTAGTGCATCTTCAAGCAACGCGGTCATACTCATCTCTATGGTTGACGAAGCGTTATGTCTCCTATTATCACAGTTTTTCTAAGTTGTGTTCCTGATGAAAGTAAACCGGGTCTCCAAAAAACCTTAGGATTTTTGTTTTTGTTTTTGTTTTTTCTTTTTGTTTTTTTTGTTTTGTTTTTTTTTTGTTTTTCAGACAGGCGACATGCTGTTCAAGGCACACTCAATCAGCGCCAGAAACCTTGATTTTGTTTCAGCTGTCACCATAATGCTGTTTGGGAGCTTGTGAATGGCTAGTGCTGAAGGAGAGCTGTTATTGGTTTACTTTGTCGCTGCGTTCACAGTCAAATGACTATACAAACTGTCAGTGAGTCACTTGTTCAGTGAATGGTCTACTCAGATAGTAAGTCAATCACGCATTGATTTGTTCATCTGTTTGTGTGTTCTTCCGTGTATGCGACCAATCAGTTATTTACTTATTCAGAAAGGTGTGCAGAGTGGTTGATAAATGGGTAGGCGGGTACATGAATAAGGAGGTAAGAGTCTTGCAGATGCATTGAATAAACAAAGATCAAGTATTGACACGAGTTTGAGTCATTTGTCCTCTCTGTCTTCCTGGAATGGCAGGCCCGTGATTCAGAAGATTTCAGACTAGTAACACCAAAGGCGTGGTGCTCATATGGTCTGCTGAACCAATTTGCAACAGTGAGTTATCTGGGTGTATATTTGATGAAAACAAACACCATAATAGTTAGGGCATTAAATATCCTAAAGCATCTTATCTCCATTCCAATTTCCTGACAATGATAATGACAGCAGTAGCAACAACAACAACAACACAACAGGAGCAACAGCGGTAGCAGCAGGAGTAGCAGCAACAGCAGCAGTAGCGACAGCAGCAGTAGCAATAAGCAACAGTAGCAACAGCACCAGCACCAGCAGCAACAGCATAAGCAGCAGCAGCAACAACAAAGATAACAACAACAACAACGACGACAATGACGACTACGGCATCAACAGCAATAACAAAATGATCACATCATTATCTGTACTTAAAGGCTGAACCTTGAATTCTTGTATTCCCAATGTTTCCAACTCTGGGGTCTTTTTTTTCCAACTGTTTCCTCAAAACGTTACATGCACTGAAATACTTTGATGTCAACCAGGTTTTTCATCATGTCTCTCGCCCGGACTTACCTAGGTCTCCGTTATTAGTTACCACACTTTTCATCATCAAAGTTATTCTGAGTCACAAAAATGGTGAACGTGCGCATCCTTGATGTCCACATCGCAATATGCTCATACTGCTTTCCGTTCTGACGTGACTAAAAGCACACGATACGTCCACACTGTTTCCTGTACTGATGAACCACACAATGCGTCCACACTGTTTCCTGTACTGATGAACCACAATGCGTCCACACTGTTTCCTGTACTGATGAACCACACAATGCGTCCACACCGTTTCCTGTACTGATGAACCACACAATGCGTCCACACCGTTTCCTGTACTGATGAACCACACAATGCGTCTACACTGTTTCCTGTACTGATGAACCACACAATGCGTCCACGCTGTTTCCTGTACTGATGTTCCTGAAGTTCTGTACACAGCATCGCAATTTCTAACACTAATTTCAAGACACATATCATTCCATAAATGCAAGATCACCGCCCCCAGTTCTTTCTTTTTCTTTCTTTCTTTCTTTCTTTCTTTTCTTCTCTGTTTAGCTTCTCTCTCTCTCTCTCTCTCTCTCTCTCTCTCTCTCTCTCTCTCTCTCTCTCTCTCTCTCTCTCTCTCTCTCTCTCTCTCTCGCTGTGTGTGTGTGTGTGTGTGTGTGTGTGTGTGTGTGTGTGTGTGTGTGTGTGTGTGTTAACTGAAGGTTACTGCGTTTTTCTCACTGTAGCATGTGGAACCAAAATGAAAAGGCAAAGGCTTTTGAAGAGTAAACAAAAAAAAATTCGCAGGACGAATCCACTTCAGCAGTAATTCATGAAGACACTACCTTCCCCTAGAGACTTCAACAAAATATATATCAGTTGGAGACGAATACAGTCCTGCACCAATCCATGAAGACGCCACCTTCCCCTAAAGGCTTGTTTAAAAAAAAAAAGTACACATAACCAATTGGAGACGAATCCATTTCAGCACCAATCCTAGAGACACTACCTTCCCCTAGAGGCTTGAAGAGGCTTGAATCAGTTGGAGCGATCCCAAACAGTCACCACTTTCAGAATCAGAGCAGTAGGCCTACTACATTGCCGACTTCTCTCCCGTTTCCGCAGCGGAATGCTAGTGTAGCAGTGGCCTACAGACTCCAGCCCATCATTCTTCCAGTTCTGACACCTGTAAGAATGCCCGAAATATTGGGACAAACGCGTCATCGGAAGCGATTCATTCAGTCACACACAGCGGCGTGTTGTCTGCATTGTTGTGTTGTGGCGGGGTCTGGCTGAATACTCTGTGGCTTGCTGTCTATGGTTCGGCCGTTTAAACCAATTGGTGGCAGTGTTCGAGTGATGACACTTCTTACTGCTTCCGTTCCCACGCTCCATTTTCCAATCTCTGTCTCTGTTTCTCTCTCTCACACACACTCTCTCTCTCCTTCAATCATTCTCTCTCTCTCTCTCTCTCTCTCTCTCTCTCTCTCTCTCTCTCTCTCTCTCTCTCTCTCTCTCTCTGTCTGTCTGTCGCTCTCACTCACTCACTCTCACTCACACTCTCCTTTTTTTCCCTCCATCCCCCACCCCCTCTCTCTCTCTCTCCCTCCCTCTTTCTCCCTCTCTGTCTCTCTCTCTCTCTCTCAATCTCTGTTTCTCTCTCCCTCCCTCTCTCTCCGCTGCCTCTCTCTCTCCCTCTCTCTCTCTCTCTGTCTCTGTCTCTGTCTGTCTCTGTCTCTCTCTGTCTCTCTCTCTCTTTCTCTCTCTCTCTTTGTCTCTGTCTGTCTGTCCCGTCTCTCTCTGTCCGTCTATCTCTCTGTCTCTCTCTGTCTCTGTCTGTCTCTCTCTCTCTCTGATCTCTGTCTCTCTCTCTCTGTCTCTCTGTCTCTCTCTCTGTCTGTATGTCTGTCTGTCTGTCTCTGTCTCTCTCTCTGTCTCTCTCTCTCTCTCTCTCTCTCTCTCTCTCTCTCTCTCTCTCTCTCTCTCTCTCTCTCTCTCTCACTGCTGTTAGTTGTTCCAGGTCTTGGAGTATGCCACTCAAATCTTTTTCAGCATTTACCCAACGTTTCATACATGGAGTTGAAGAGAAGAAGAAGAAGAAGAAGAAGAAGAAGAAGAAGAAGAAGAAAAGAAGAAGAAGAAGAAGAAGAAGAAGAAGAAGAAGAAGAAGAAGAAGAAGAAGAAGAGGAGAGGAGGAGGAGGAGGAGGAGGAGTAGCAGGAGCAGAAGAAGAAGAAGAAGAGAGAGAGGGAGGGAGGGAGAGATTGTCAGCTAATGTTCCCCACGCTGCGAAGATGTGCAAAGGAAAATATGGAATGCCATGTACCTTGGCAAAGAGCTTCCACGTATTGACGCCACCCGCTTCGTCCCCCCCCCACACGTTCCTCCCCGTCACAGCCTACGTCCCCACTCGCTCTCCTGTTTGGCCCACTCTTTCCTCACATCAGTCGATGACTTCTCTGTGGGAAATCACGAAGGAGAATGTGTGTGTGTGTGTGTGTGTGTGTGTGTGTGTGTGTGTGTGTGTGTGTGTGTGTGTGCATTTGTGGGTGCGTGCGTGCGTGAGTGTACGTGCGGGCGGGGGCGCTTGCGCTCGCGTTCTTGCGCGCGCGTATTTTGGAATTGCCTGCGTGCGTTATGCATGTTCAGATGGACTAGCTTCGGTGAAACATCAACAGAAGAAGGACATAAGATCTGGTTCTCTGGGGAAGAGAAGAAACATGAGTACGGGGTGGCCTTCATTGTACGGAAAGAAATTGCAGGCAGTGTCATCAGCTGCACACCCATTTCAAGCAGACTCATTTCCACCCGTATCTCTGCGAAACCCCATAACCTGACGATCATCCAGGCCTATGCTTCAACGTCAGACCATGACGACGAGCAAATCGAGGACTTCTACGAGCAGATTGACTCAATCGTAGCAACAGTACCAAAGAAAGACATGCTCATAATCCAGGGAGACTGGAATGCCAAGGTTGGCCCAGATGCTTACCGGAATTGGACAGGAACAGCAGGAAAATTTGGCATTGAGGAAACCAGCGACAGAGGCCTTAGACTGCTGGAGTTTGCCAAAAGTCATCGACTGACCTTAGCCAACACTCTCCACCCACACAAGCTCTCCAGAATCACAACCTGGCACTCACCAAATGGGCAAGTTCGCAACCAAGTAGACTTCATTCTGGCCCCACAACGGTACAAGTCCAGCAAAAGCAAAGCAAAAACATGAACATTTCCAGGCACCGACATTGGCAGCGATCACGATCTTGTCCTGGCAATCTTCAAGCTCAAGCTAAAATGTAAGCGTTGTCCAAAGAACCCCCGCATTCGCTTTGACCTAGAGAACTTGAAGGACCCCGAAATTGCAGAGGTGTTCCAGGCTCAAGTAGGCGGGAAGTTCGCTCTCCTCATCTTAGTGGACAGCGATGTAGAGGGAAAGAGACCACAGAGGTACTAACAATGCTTTGTCAGAAGATCTGGACAGAACAGAAGTGGCTAAAAGAGTGGACCCAGCCATTGGTGAGTCCCTTACCCAAGAAAGGCAACCTCAAACAATGCCAAAATTACAGGACTATAAGTCTGATCCGCCACCCGAGCAAAGTCTTGCTTCGCATCATCCTCAACCGACTGAAATCCAAGGCTGAGGAACTGCTATCAGAAGAACAAGCAGTTTTAGAAGAGGGCGGAGCACGGTGGAACAAATTTTTCAACTGCCGAGTCCTGATTGAAAAACATCTACAACACCAAAAGGACCTCTTCCACAACTTCATTGACTTTAAGAAGGCATTCGACCGGGTGTGGCACAGCGGCCTATGGCAGGTTCTCAGAGACTTCAACATTGATGAGAAGCTCGTCCAAGTCATCCAGGCCCTCTACAAGCACTCCAGCAGCACAGTACTTCTCAATAGCCAGCAGCAGGGCCAGTTCTTCCCGACCACAGTCGGAGTCAGGCAAGGGTGCCTCCTATCTCCAGTCCTTTTCAACATCTTTCTGGAGAGAATCATGCAAGAGACCCTAGAAGAACACCACACCTGGTCTGGCAACCTTCGTTTCGCAACCGATATCGCAGACATCATATCGACCTCATGGGGGGGGCAGCAGCAACACCAAGCTCCAGGATCTCACAAACAGACTTGTCACAAGAGCAAGTGCTTACGGCATGGAGGTCAGCACAGAGAAGTCAAAGGTCATGGTCAACAACACGACTAACAGCAGTGCCAACATAACCATGAATGGTGAGCCCCTGGAAGAAGTGACCAGCTTCAGGTACTTGGGAGCAACCCTGTCCAAAGATGGCACCTGCACATCAGAAATCCGAATCAGGATCAACTCCGCATCAGCAGCGATGGCCAGACTGAACAGAGTGTGGAAGAGCAACATCAAATTTCACACAAAATTCCGGTTCTACAAGTCACTAGTTGTCTCGATCCTCTTATATGGTTGCGAGACATGGACACTGATGGCCGAAACAGAAGAAGAATCCAGGCGTTTTGGGACCAGGTGCCTGAGGAAACTACTCAGCATCTCCTACAAAGAACACAAGACCAATGATTATGTGCGGAACCTGGTCACTAACCTAGTTGGGCCGCACGAACCACTTCTGGCAACCGTCAAACGACGGAAGATGGCATGGTTTGGCCACGTCATTCGTCACAACACCCTCTCAAAAACCATCCTTCAAGGTACCGTTGAAGGAGGGGGCGCAGACGAGGACGGCAGAGAAAGAGCTGGTCCGACAATATAAAGGACTGGACCAAAATGACCATGCCAGATCTCACGACAGCCACCAACAGAAGAGCCTGGAGAGAAACGACGGCTGCCTCATCACGTCCCCCAACGACCCCAGCGGTCAGGTTGCCTAGCGTTTCACTTGCGCATAGTTTTTGCATGTGTGAGTTTAGCCAATCTTTTGATTGCTGTTCTTTTAGTTTCAGTCGCAGCAGTTTGTATCTAGAGCATCTGTCCGTATAATGAATTTCATCTTCGACAACACCACCTGCTTTGCATTTTCTGTCTTCTCTTTGAGTGTTCGTGTATCTACCCCTTTCTATCTGTATGTCGTGAGCGCTGGCGACGAGAGGTCTGGTGAGATCACGTTTCTGTTTAATGTTTTTAGTGTTTATTATGTAGGGTTATAGTCGGTATTTTCAGCAGATATTATTTAAAAAGTATACTCTCGATGGGCTTTTTATGCTTGAAAAAGTTCATGTGTTTAACTTCCGATTTCTTTTCGTTGGCATATTATAATGTTTCCCCGATAATAAGGTTGACTGATTTTTCTTCATATCATCACTTCCAAATTTATGTAAAACAATTCGAATTCCAGCCATAAAGTGTTTAACAATTCTACTCTCTACACAGTCTCTCTCTCTCTTTCTCTCTCTCTCTCTCTCTCTCTCTCTCTCTCTCTCTCTCTCTCTCTGTGCGTGTGCGCGCGCGCGCGCGCGCGCGCGCGCGTGTGTGTGTGTGTGTGTGTGTGTGTGTGTGTGTGGTGTGTATGTGGTGTGTGTGTGTGTGTGTGATGTGGTGTTATGTGGTGGCGGTGGTGTGTGTGTGTGTGGTGTTATGTGGTGGTGTGTGGTGTGTGTGTGTGTGTGTGTGTGTGTGTGTGTGTGTGTGTGTGCGTGTGTGTGTGTGTGTGTGAGTAGTACTTAAGTGTCTAAGGCATGCTGCAATAAGCAGTGATCACACTGAAAAGTTCGTAAGTGCCTGAGTTTATTTATGTGTATTTACGTGAAACGTGTAGTGAGAAACGAAAGTTTGAAACGTTGAACTTAAATGCGATTTGAGAAAAGGAACATACACAGGTGCTTGTGTATGTAGATGATTGGTTGGTTGGCTGGATGGTTGTCAGGTTTGACTGTATTGTGGGTGCCTTTTTGTCGTTTCTAGGATGTTTTTTTTGGTCATGATTGTTCTTACTTATTAGTACAGACAACATCTAATGCCCTGTCTAGACACCTCATACATAACTATATACGACGAACAGGAAATGAGTTTCGAAGATTCCAAATTATCTTTTCTTGGTAAAGGTCACTCGGACATATTTTTTTCGTGCATTTGCCCCTTCACCAGAACCTCATAAATCATAAGAGCAATTTTCTTATTTTGGCCAAAAAAAAATATCCATAACACCTCCACTTGATGACCTTGAAGCGTGACCTTGGAAGAAGGTCAAGATTGTTTTGCTGAACAATGAATCTAATGATGTTCTACAGATCATGTCTTCTGTGAAATAAAATGTCCATCTGACCGACCCTACTTCACAAACTAAGACTATGGTTTTTTTTTTAAATTAATGAATTTGCTTTCATTTCTTTATTTATCAATGCTGAACTGCTTGGAGCCCCCCCCCCCCCCCCCCCCCAACCTCTATGAGAAGTGGACTAACCGCATGTTGTGATTACAGCTTTAGAAACTCTCTCATCAAAGGGGCATCTCTTTTATTCTGCCAATACTAATAGACAATATCAACATATTACTGTACTAGTTCCTGGGGCACAACCATATACGACCTCGGGACAATAGCCGGAAAAATTCGATTGCTGCGTTCGCTATATAGTGTGTGTGTATGTGTGTGTGTGTGTGTGTGGGGGGGGGGGGGTGAGTACGTGCGTGCGTGCGTGCGTGTGTGTGTGTGTATGAGAGAGAGAGAGAGAGAGAGAGCGAGAGAGAGAGAGAGAGAGAGAGAGAGAGAGAGAGAGACTCAGCCTCGGACTCAGACTCTCAGGATCAGACCTAATTGTCATGGGAGCGCTCAAGGGTCCATCGACACAGCATGGTAATAATATTGTCAGAAACCGTGATTAATGGGTCTGAAACCGTTCAAAGGAGCCATTAGTGTGTGTGTATGTATGTGTTGTGTGTGTGTGTGTGTGTGTGTGTGTGTGTGTGTGTGTTGTGTGTGTGTGTGTGTGTGCGTGCGCGCGCGCGCGCGCGCGTGTGTGTGTGTGTGTGTGTGTGTGTGTGTGTGTGTATGTTCTCAGTACAACTTGAGTTAATCTG